>JAKOGI010000409.1:247500-262500 GCA_029747015.1 Carnegiea gigantea | reverse complement strand
AAAGATTCGGAGACTCCCGCGGTCGCTCTCACTGAACCAAGAAGAAGAACTACGATTAAGCCCAAGTCTGACCGAAATAGGATTTCCTTTTCGTGCCATAATATTCTTCATAAAAAAAAGTAAAGAAAAAAGTCAAATGTTATCTCTGTGCTTTTTTCGTCAGCCTTAAGGCCTACGGGTGCACATCAGACGATCACCACAATCAAGGTGACAGGATTCGAACCTATGGCCCTCTGTACCCAAAACAGATGCGCTGACCAGACTGCGCTACACCTCGTCTCACCCTCCGAAGCATATAGATCTACCCGATCGATCTTCACTCGAACCGAACTCGCTCATCCTTTTTGGCACAAGGACGCGAGAACCGTTGAAACCGCTTTTTCGAAAATCTTCCTCCTCATAGGGCGACGCCAAAAAGCCGTATAGTGCAGGAGCGAAGCGTGACAACGAGAGGTTTCTTTTTGAACGACTGATAAGGAGAGGAGCGCAGATCATCCAAAATGAATCTGTTTACTTGCTTGAATTGAAACCGGCTCGCTCCCGGCTACGCTTTGAACCCTTCGCCCGCTTAGAAGTGGATTCGAACCACTGACACAAGGATTTTCAGTCCTTTGCTCTAACCAGCTGAGCTACCTGAACCACTTTCCTAAAGTCTGTTTTCTTCATCGAAGAGCGCCCTACACTTAATTCTGTCGAAAGAGAAAAGCCCTTTCAGTTTCAGTGTTGGGGCCTTGACTTACTGTTTGCTTTACAGTTGGGTTTTGGCCCTTTTCGCTTTCTTTTCAAGCTTTCGAGCAGTCAACTGCCGCTCTCCCAACATGCTCCAGAACCGAGAGCCGTCCAGCCCCTTCCCGGCCGGAGGGAGCTTGCTTATAGAAAGAAGTGCGGCCGGTCAAAAAAAAAACAACGCGCAACGGGCTCTCTGCTCCTAGTCACGTCGTAGTGCTATTCTGTCCTCCGGGGGTCCACCAAGGGGTTCGGTTCTTTCGTAATTTCGCCCGCTCGTTCCACTTCCGTGCCGGAGGAAATGGGATTCGAACCCATGATACAATCTTCTTGTATGTCGATTTAGCAAACCAATGCCTTAAGCCACTCAGCCATACCTCCAAGAAAAAGATCGGAATTTTATGTGCGGTTGCCCTTTTGGCTATCTGATCCGATCAACTGTCAAAGCCGTAGCGCGCTAGCACGCGTACTCTTCCTCCATGAGCTTCATTCTATCCAGAAAGACTTTTCTGCCTTAGCATCCAAGCTTGACTCCATCCAAATCTGCCACTCGTTGGGCGACGCCTTCGGGACTATTGAATGATGAACTTTGCCAGTCTCCGCCTCCGACCCGATTAGGAGAGAACAAAGGGTTAAGCCAAGCCCTTACCCGCTTTCATTCAGATCTATGATTCGACGACGTAAGAAGAAAGAGAAGGGGGAACTGGACTGTGACTCTTCTATTACATTACGGAAAAGTCCATTCTCGTCATGATCGATCCACGTCCTACCTACGTGCCCTCCAAACCAGGCTTACTAACGCGAAGGATTTGATCGTTGATTGCACGATAACGCCAGTCAATCCAGCCGTTTTCTTGCTTGGTGCGCTAGTGCGCCTGACTTATAAGTAGGCGTTTTCTTCGCTGGGTTAGATTCCCGATCCACTCATCTTCAAACGCGGCTTCCAGTATCGGGACAAAATGGGTTTGGAGATCAGAGAGAGGAAGTAGGCTGACGAGAAAAACCGGTAGTAGGGAAAGCTGCTGAGATAGAGAGAGCAGTTCTCCCTTCTTTGACTTTGACGATTTGACGTCGGGAATAGAGCTGTGGCTTAGATCCCCTGATCGAGTAATGGGGTTTGTTTTTCTCTCGTTCACGTTGATAGCCCCGGTTCAGTTCAAGCTGCTGCGAAAGAATTTGTCGAAGGGGTGGAACGAGCTTTCCTATTCAAAGCTGCTAGGTGAATCCCTAAAGTAGATTAGTTCGATCAGCAACACCTGTCTCCGCAGCATTGGAATCAATATTTTGCTTGGCATAGTTGCAGTACGAGTTTCCTTGTCTATTTAACTAACTGAAGCTAGCCGAGATCGAGAGCTTTCTTATCATGCAGCTCCTGGATTGAAAAGAAGCTGGTGGGCCAAGGCTGAAACTGCCAGACACAGACGAGCTAGCCGGACTCTTACGTAATTGAGTATAGAAAGAGGAATCGTATTATGTGCGGATTGAAGTGCGTGATAGAGATAGATGCTTCCGTAAGTTTACTTTGATAAGGAAAGCGAAATTCTTTTAGTGTTCCAGGGGGATCGAATGTTAACTAACTGACGTATTGTAATATCAACCAGCGTTCAGAACCAGCCGAGAATAAAATCAAAAGAAAGAAGATTGATTGAAAAAGCAAAAGTACTATGTGAAATCTTAGGGGATTTCCTAGAACTATATCCATATCCTATAGGTACAGACCTTTCTTTACTTATGCAATTTTTTATAGGAGAAAAGTCCTGCCCCTTGAGATCATAAAGAAAGGACGAAGCTTATCGTATGTAATGCGTTTGATTACGGGGAATAGACCTGTTGCTCCTCCATCAGGAAAAATTGTTTGATCAAACGAGGGAGTTAACGTACCCACTGCTTATCGCACTTCTTATTCCCGCCCACCCGCTTCTCTTTTCCTTCTGGAAGTACTCCTTTTCCGACACCCGCGATCGATTGAAAATAAATAGGCTGTCTCTTTGTTCGTCACCTCGAGAAGAAGCTTTCTTTCCTCCTTTCCGTAGCCGGGAGGTCGGGTCCGAAGAAGACCTTATTAAAAGAAGATGGGGGGTGTAGGCTATTCTACCCAAGGTAGGCCCCTCGACTTACCGAGAGTTGATCCGGTATGGAAAAACGTCGGTCTTACCCTCCTTTCTTTGCCGTCTCTTCTTATTTCCGTCTCAGAGGTAGAAGAGGTGGGAATTGGACATTCACTCCTTCCTTCGCGGTTCGGCGAACCATCCCAAATGTGTCCTTCTCTTTTCTCGAATCCGACGTCAGAAGGGGATCCGGTGACGAAGAACAACTAGGCAGACGGAGGAATGGGATGGAGGTTCAGGGTTTTGCTGCTTTGATGGATGGAGGGTTTTCTGAATAATTCAATTTCCGGGCCGGATCCATCTTGAATCATAACTTTATTCCCTATAGGTAGGTAAATCCTTTAATCAAAAGTGGCTTCTTCCTTCCTTTCTCCTCCATCCAGATTCGGTAATCTCCTCCCCGTGGGATTCGATAACGAATCCTTCGGTTGCTTATCCTCTCATCCGAGCCCGGCGTTCCGAACAACAATGATTCGGAAGGATAACGTCTACGAAAGAAAATTCGTAATTTGCCCTACTCCTACTAATTCCACTGCGCGCGTCGGTCTTTCCAACTCCAACCTAACTTATTCATGAGGCTTGAAGTAGATAAGATCTTCATCGACCACCGACTTACATATCCTTGGGGCAGCGATTTTTCTCAGAAATGAGTCCCACGTATGTAATATTCCAACACTGTAATATTACAGACACTGACCAATAAACCTTCCCATATATATTGGCTAAAATAAAGACTAGGGAAAGGCGAAGACAAAAGCATGGAAAGGTATCCAGAAAGCACAGTAAGAGCTATGAGATAGGCTCACTCTCCCCTAATACCCGCTGCTAAGGATTGAAAGTAGCACAATCGGCTATAGGGCAGAACTCCATATCTACGAATAGCCGCGGGCAAGCACCTTTAACAAGCAAGTAACTAGCTTAAACCTTACTTAACAGCAAGGCGCGAAAGTTTTCGCCTATAGCTTCTACTTCTACTTAGCAGCCCAAATACAGTACCCCTTTAACACACTTTTACGCTTCCGCTAGTACAAAAGTAAGTAAACCACCTTCTCATGTCTCCAGACCTTCTATTAACGGGGCTTTTGAACTATAGCAAATAGCCCATTGGTTGAGCTTTGCTCTATGCTGGCTTAACTCTTCCTATGCCTTTTCGAACAGGAAAGCCTAAGGAGCAAATCAAGCCTTAGCCCAATCCAAAAGTTGCCCGCTTGCTTTCGCACCTCGCTTCCGCATCTACTTAGTTAGCATCCTAAATCAGCCTACCCCTGCTTTAAGAGGCTAGTACACAAGCTACTAAAGCGTTTAAGCTAGTATAAACGCATTTGCCCGATTGCTTTAAGAGAAGCTTGACCTCCTTTCCTGTCCAAAACTATGGAACTCATCTTCAAAGTAGATTTTCGTTATCATAACGTAAACTCTGAGAATAGGGGTCTAAAAGTTAACCACAACGAATCGATCCATGACCGCTAAACAAAAGAAGTCCTTTACTAAGTAAGCTAGGCAACCGTCTTTACCCGCCTCAACCGATCTTAGCTCGGACATGCCAACAGCGAATACTTACTCCTTGACCTGGGACAGCTAATCAAAACGCCGAAGATTAGTAGATGAATTCCCTGGTTACTTTCTTTACAAAGCCCCGCATGAGCAAGCCAAGCTACTCACTAAGACTGCCCAAGCTACTCATGCCAAGCAGCTAACTTCGAGACAATGAGAAATGTTCTGAGTCATGAGAGATCACCATTGCTGGCAAAAGAAAGGCCGAAAGAAAGTTCGATGGGGAGCCCTGTTCTCTAACCATCCAATTGGTCATAGTCTGCCAATAGGGCTAAATAAAAAGCACCTAATCTGCCAAAGTCCTTCATTAAGTTACATAGTTGTTTTGACATTAGGACTCTCTTTAGGCAGTCCCGTGAAAGCCTCAAGGGGAGTGATTTTTCTTTCATAAGAAAGCCCCTTTATTAGTAAGGCGGCCCAGTCAAATTGAGTACCTTCACCCTCTTTGTCACTTAAAAGGTAAGAATAGGTATACTGTTAGCAAGGAGCTCTTTTTTTTATAGAAGAAGCAGCTAGTTCATCGGCATCCGTTGTCGTTGAATGAATAAGCGATGTTATTGCTCTTGTTGGCAGTTAGTTCGATTCAGCAGTGACGAAAGGATATCGTATTCTAATGATCCCGGCTGCTTAACGAAATGCTCTTTCTAGGTCTTTCGGCATAGAAATAGAGTAGGCTGGGATGACATATAGTGAAGTTCGAAAGGGCTTAGAAGCATAGAACTCAGAAGACTGAAACTGAAAGTAGGAAAGACCATAAGAAAGGACGTAACCTAAGGGGAATGACGTGAGAGGGCACCAGTCTTCTTTTAAGAAAGAAAAGGATAAGGGCAGAGACCTTTTCAAAAAGATAATAACTTTTGACGTCCAGGTTTCGGAGCACATCCCCGGTAGCAAAGGAAGAAGGAAAGAAATGTAGCGAAGTCGGGATAGGTAGAAGGGGGGAACGGTACTCTCTTTTTCACAATCGCCCATGGCTAAAACAAAGAGGGCGTAGACCCGGTAGGAGATTGAGACGGAATTGAGGTCAGTGCTTTTCCTGTTAGATAAGCGCTAGTTTCTGCTTTCACATCTGGATGCCGAGAAGAAGCTCTTTCGTAAGAGAATACCGGTCTTAGGTAGCGAGGAGGAGACTGATTTGAACTGGAATCACCCGTAGGCCTTCTGATCCTATGGCGATGTTTTCGCTTAATTAAGCAGCCATAGTCCGTGCTAGGAAGACTTCCATTATAAGTCGGGCTGTGAACCATAGGCCTTAGGATTTTAAAGCCTAGGCCCGGCCTACCAATAGAATAAATAGGCAACCGAGTTGAAGCAATAGCCAGAGATTAGGAGGTGCGTCGCCTTTTAACAGGAGATTTCACCGGAGGAATAGCTATCTTTGATAAAGAAGAATAAGAGCTGCTAAGCAGGAATGAACCTTTCTAATATTATACCTTCTTCGATCTCACGAGGAAGGACTCCCAGATAGCAGTAGGCAAGTAGTTAATCATACCCCATTCTCTAACTAGAACTCCGAGTGAGCTTTTCAGGGCAATGACGAGGTGCGAAGCGAAGCAAGGGAAGGTTAATAAAATTAGGGGAAGATTTTTTGTCATCTCTTCTTGGTAGAATAGGTAGAGCATGACTTCTTTCAACTATTTTTAGTAATAGTGATAGAATGAGTTGTATTTTCAGCTCTAAAATAGGTTATTGATAAAGTCTTTTAGGGCAGAATCATTAGCTGTCAACTGTTCGTAGTCAGCAGTGGAAGAGGATTGCTCAAGTCGCACTCTGTTTCATGGTTGAATGTGAAAAAGAATTGCTTTTGTTTAGCGACAGTCTTCTAGGGATGATGCTTTCCCTGTGCGTTATCAATAATAAGGAAGACCAGAGGTAACCGCTTTTTGCTCACCCGGGGTAAGGAACTCGCCTAAGGGGCGTAGCGATCTGATACTTCTCTTTTTATATGATAGCAGCAAAGTCAACTGATTGAACAAAGGAAGAGCAACTCTCTCGGCTCACTTCAATGGGTGACTTCGCTACCTTACCAGAACTGCTTCCTTACTTAGATCGTTCGTGACTCAATGAAAACATCGACACAGGATCAAAAAAGAAAGAAGTCTACTTACTTGCCTTCTCTTCTATTTCACTCCCAAAAGAAGAAAGAGAAGCGATCCTTAGTTACCACCACCTTCTTATTAAACTTCCTTCGGACCTATGGTGACTTCTCTCCAGAAGACCGAGAGTCAGGACTTAAATGCCCGTACTAAACCTAATCAAGAGCGGGAGACGGGACATCTCTTTCATTCAAATCAGACCAAGGCAATCCCGATTCAATAGCAGTGGCTTCTCTAAGAGCTGAGTCAATAGCTGCGGTAATGCCCATTCTTGCAAATGAAGAACTCTCCCGTACAAAAGTACCTTTCTTGAACTCGCTCATCAAGCTAATCAGTAGTCTGCCTTGACGGGCAAATTTCCACTCTTAAGCAAAGCGCAAATCTCTTCTAAGCCTTTCGTCAGCCTAACTAAACTCCAATGATCAATCTCTCTCTTAGCAATGATCTGTCTAGGGCCATTTGAACTAAGCTAATAAGAATCACTTTTCCTTTCTTTTGTCCTTTAGGTTTCCCTCAACTTCAAATCCATCTGCCGTCCCCGTATACTCTGCTTCCGGAGAGCCGGAACCAGGGACGGGATATGAGGCCACCTCTCCTAGTCTCAATTGGGATTCCCATCGTTCAGTGAAGGCTCGAAGCCATCTCCATATTAATCCCCACCTGCTGCCATTGACCCCTATGCTGCATTCGATCCATCTGTCCCATCACCAGAGGCGGATATGTGCCCAGGCATCTGATGCCTTTCGGACCTGTAAGGGAAATCAGTCATAGGTAGGCCCCATAGCCATCTCCATTCATCAAAAACTATCAATTACGAGTCCGGGGCAGGCTAACCACCAGCATCTTATCTCTTTTCATCCTTTCCGGTGGCACTAATAGAAAGGAAGTACTTGCCAACGAACCTTGACTCTCTACTCTCTCCCAGCGAATCAAGAAATCTAGTGCGGTCAGTAAATGCATAATAAAGATTGGAATCCCGGGATTGAGAGACAGATATTCGCCAGGTCCGATATTGGATCATTTGCCGCTCACTCGCTTCTTTCTGCACTGGATCGAATCAATTAGATGGGTCACTGGGAACGGATTAGCTTATTGGCTGCTCCGATGCCGCCACGGAGCCTTCATTCGCCGGTTCTTGGCACTTGGGACTGGGAGAAGAATATGAATTTGAAGGCTTAAATGCCGCTCCGTACCCCTCGGAAGATTGAGGATACATCGTAGGTTTCATTGCTTTTGATCCCTTTCTTTCTCTGCGGAGAATTAAAGCAAGCCATGCTTTTGAGGAAAAAAATGATGGTTAGTTCGAGTTAGCTGGCTGCTCATTCCCTTCAGGGTTGAAGGCAACAAGAACACTAGGAGAGGTGTGCCTGGTAATACCTCTATCTAATACTACGCAGGCCAGTCTTTCCTTTGCTTCGTGTGCTCCCTGTCAGAATGCGATCTCTTCTCTTTGGTAGGTATCGTATATAAGAGAAAGCTTTTACTCATCTCCCCGAGTGGGGCTTCTCCTCTCTTTCATAAATTGTATAGAATAACCTGTGGGAAGAAAGTCCCGGAAACCAGGACGTACGATTGGCTTTCCCTTTCTTTCAGTTTTCAAGAGATTAGTCCCGCGAGATCGTGATCTAGTTCTTTCGTATAGCTAAAAAATCAAATCTTTATAGTGATTTCGATCGTAAGTAAGCTGAAGGGAGTCCGCAAGACTGGTGAATCCACTAGGTAAAACCTAATTCTGGCAGTTCGCGAGCCAGTACTTTAGTTATGAGTGCCCTCGAAGGAAATGTTTTGATCGAATTCTAAGCTTTCTTCTCAGCCCCAGGGAGTTCACCAGGTATAGGCTCAGGAAGCAAGCAACAACTGCTGCGGATCCTGGAACGAAATGATAATTTTCAATAGGCTTTTCTTTTGTACTCGAGTTCAAATCATTGGTCCGGGGTAAAGGAATGAGATCCTAAGGAAGCAAAGCTAAAGTAATCCCGTCCGGAGACTATAAGGGAATTCAGGTTAGAAGAATTCTACTCAAACAAAGTAAAGGTTGTGAGCCACGACACTTCTCTTCTAATATCCCGAGTGTTAGACGGAAGGTCAAGTCGAAAGCTAAAGCTAACGCTTACCTCGGATCAAGTCAGCACCACCCGCAGGTTCAGGAGAAAGCGAAGTTCTAAAGAAAAGAAAGAATCGAAGTTGTTGTAAGTTCAAAGGTCTTTTCGAACGGGGTTGTTGTTAGCCGTGGGTAGAAAAATGTACTGGTTTTGGGTGCTTGGGTGCTGGGTGGTGATGGAATCCTTCTTCTGCTCACCGGGATTTCAGGCTCCATCCGAATCAAGGAGAAGCCACAGTCTAAGAAACCAAGGTATAATGTAATTATGTACACAGAGTCAACACCTCTACCAATAAGGAATCAAGTAAAGTAATCGGTTGAACGCGGTCTAGGTAGAAGTATTCCTGTTCCTGCGTTGTGCCGGAAGTCTTTAAGACTTTCTTGATGCTAGGGAAGGGAGTAGCTATTGAATATAATCAAGTTCAGCAGTCCAGGCGGGAGGAGTAAATCTGTAATTCCCTAAGTTCCATAGGCAGGAAGCGCATCAACGAGTTTCCGTATCTCGGCAGTAGGGACCGAACTTCAAGCAATAGGGATCAGTGTTCAAGGCTAGGATCTATGTAATATGAATAGTAAGTTGCGCACCCGTCAAGCAGTTCTCACTCCAAGCAGGACTCTTCTATGGATTAGTGGGAAGGCGCAGGATAAGAGAAGATTCGTCTATCTAAGTTGCTGACGAGCCAGTACTGTTCGTGGGCAAGCAAAGTTTCAACTCGCAATCCATTTCTACAGAACGGAGAAAGGTTATGCAGGCGGGTGTTCATTTGCAGTTGCTGGTCGGGGCCGTGGGGATGGAAAGAAAGATGAATAGTTCGGTTGGCCTTGGCCGGAGATGGAGACACAGGTGGGTAGGTAGAGAATACCTAGAGACAACTCTCTCTAAGCCCAGGGGGAAGCTCGATGCGGGTCTTTGCCTAGCCTTCTCCTCTGCTCTGACTCCGGTTGATGTGCCTTCTCCAGTTTCAATGAAGACAAACTCGTTTAGGGAAATGCATTCTTCCAGGCAGAAGCCCATTCCTTGTGCTCAAGTCAATTAATTCTTTAAATCAGATTCAAAGAAGGAGATGAAAGACCGGGCCATGGACTGGATGAGGGAAGGGGGGATATGACTTGGAAGCTGCCTTTTCTTGTCAGCCCAATGAAGATGGCATGAATAGTTGGAGTTGGTGCTTCTCCGTTCGAAAGTAAGAAAAACTTCCATCTGACCGCTTTCACGCTTCCTGAATCCTAAAGTTAATCTAATATGAATAGTTCGCCAGGGGGCATTTTATCTTCAGGTAAGGTGCGTATTGTATCGGATAAAAGGCTGCGAATAGGCCTCCTCTCCACCTAGGCGAAAGCTAGGGCTAGAGGAGAGCGCTGGAAAGATAGGACTTTCCGAACAAGCCTAAAGCTTGAATGAGACACCGGGCATCTATCTTCTTTTCTTTCACATTTCCCAAAACTCATTCGATTGCTCGTGACGGGATAGAGAAAGATGGGGGTAGGGACTCTTTAAGGTCTTCACAAGAGCTAACGCTTCCAACAGGGTCTCAGTTGATTGAGTAAGGCTTACCGCAACGAATTTTTCTATGAGATGAGCGAGCTGCCCTACCTATACCGACACCCGGGAAGCAAGCTACTTTGCTAATTCAATCCAATAGAAACTAAATAAAGGGTGGTCTACGCTAAAGGAAGCGCGATTATCGGTAAGCATAAAAGTATTCAGTGTCCCCTCGATCCGGTCTTTCAATGTACCCCGTTATCTAAGTCCTACGAGTTCTCAAAGGTGGATGCCCCAGTTCAAGTGGGAAGCTCTCTTGCAAGCCAGTCGCAAGCAAGCGACCTATTGTCCCGAGCAGAAGTATTCATTCGTAGGGATGCCTAAGACAGCTTCAGCCCTCTTGGTTGTGCCCTAAATTTCCCACAAATAAGCCCAGCCCCCTTAGTTTTCCATGCCCTGAGAGTGATGAGTCCTTAGCCAGTAACGCCAGTGCTTCTTTTCTTGCTTCCACTGAAGATACTCTTTCTTCGCTCCTCTCCAACTCGCTTACTCGCATAAGGGTCGATGCAATTGAGTCCTTTTACTACTCTAAATGAATGCTCTCGTTACTTTTATGGAACTCGTCCTTTTTACTTTCTCTTATTAGCTTAATAACAATTGAATAAAGCTTTCTTACTCTATGTTTATGTTCGCTGTGTAGCTCCAGTACTTTATTTTCCCGGTCTGATCGTTCAAGTTTCAAGCGCCAGAAGTAGGAATGCTACAGCCTATCTACTGCTGCAGAAGCTTTCTTATTGGGTTAAGCTACTGGGTTAGCCGACATAGCGTACAAGGTTCGATGCTTTTTTATTATTAGTTAGAAATCAAAAAGAAGGCTTTCAACGATTGGTTGGTTTACATCGACTGAATAGGATAGGGGAAATGAAATAAATCGTCTTCTTTCATATATGAATTGGAAAACTAAAGCATCAAAGGCCCGGAAATCCAAGTATGATGGAGCAGAAGTTCTCTACCCTATCCGTTATAGTCGACTTATTGAATACCTAACCCTCTTACCATTGCCTAACAAGTTTAGCGTTCCGTTCGGGCGGCTAGTCTAGGGTGAAAAGTCTGTCTAAAAAGTATGTTCATTAGCCCGTGCCCGTATGTCTTTCATAAGCCCCGCCCCGAAAGAGTATGCCCGAGAACTAGAACTATATAGAAACATCTCAATTAAAAGCATCCAACCCTTTGCCCGCTGCAAGTGCTTTCGACCGAATGAGTGAAAGTAAGGAAGCCCGGGTGCTCAACTAAAATAAAAGCAAGTTGAAAGCTAGGTTTTTCGCTGCCTCTTCCCAAAGGCCTGCCTTACCGACACGCCACCAAAAAGAATCAAACAAGAACGCGGCGAGGGCTTTGAGAAATGGTTAAGTTTCCGAGTCTGTTTCCGTTCTCATCCTCCCGGTCTTGTTGCTTGGCTTGCTTTCATGTCAGTACTTATTCTCTGAACTTTCAGACTGAAGCTTAAGACATGGGATTGCCTGGAAAGAAGGGGCACCTTACGCCTTGGCTCATGGGAGATCCCCGGAAAGAAACAAAAGAATCTATTGGCAAGCTGGTATGAGAGGAATGCGAGCTTAATTTTCTTTCATTATAGTTTTTTCCTATTCTCAAGTGATTCGTAGAAGCTTTCACTCTAGCCAAAGGGAAAGGTTCAGTTACCCACCTCGGTAGCGCACCCCTAACCCTACGCTTTGGCTACTTTGGCTTGATTTCTTTCACCAGGTCTAGCTAAAGTCGATTAGCCCGAGTTGTGTTAAGATAAGTGGCACTTGAATTTGAAGTAGCCATCGGCCAGGTCTTGGATGCTGAATTCTCGGTCTTACCACTTGTATCGATAGCCCCACTTTCATTGAATGCTGAGGAGATTGATTGAAAAGAAAATCCTGATCCTGATCTTCGAACTTTCTCTCTGCTTGAAGTTCTTCTGGCAAAGCGGTCACAGGAACGGAGTAGCTTTACTTACTTAAAGGGAATTTCTTGCTAATCTGGTGATATCGTAGTAAAGGTAAAGTAGCTTAGCCTTTAGATTTAGGAGCGCAGCCTATTAGAAATAAAAAGATAAGATGAAAAGCGCTACGCACCTCTTAGTGGCAAAAGCCTATCCTTTTTTTAGTGATATTCTCTCCCTCCAGCTCGACCTCTTTTTCCCTCGCCTATGACTAGGAAGAAGGGAATGACTCTTTTCGACGAAGGTCTTAGTCTTTGCTTTACTAAAGTTATTGCCCTCGCTCTTGAAAGCGGTATGGCAGCTAGACAGTAGCGGGATGGCGGACACCAACTTACTTTTGAGAAGAGTTCGAAACGACTTGCTTGCATTTAGTAGCCCGACTGGCTTGCTTCTTTCTAATTTTCTACTGACTCAATACTTTTCCTTCTATCTAACCCTTTCCTGCCTAACACTGGAAGTTCCCAGGCGTATTTGAATGCGTAGAAAGGGGATTGAATTTACTTAAAGTATCCGGGTACATCACCCATTCTCAAATTAGTTGAATAGCTTAAATCGTGGCAGGATCAACGATATTTCGTATTGAGTAAGGAATTGGATTTTGACTAGTTATTAGCTACTAGTAACTAGGATCGTTCACACAGTAAGAGAAAGTAAGCAATTCCTTAACTTCCCGATTATGATCAAAACTTTCTATGGTCTATTCGCAACCAACCATATTGACTCCTCAATTTTCATTCAGGATACCACTGCTTTGGCTACACAAGGTAAATTTTATCAGCTGTGTGGAATAAACATGTTTTTGTTCACCTGCTGAACAATGGTGGAGGCAAAATGAAAATAGAAATCTACGGTAACCCCTTTTGCAGGAGTTAAGATAAGAGACATTCAAATTGGTTCATTCCAACTAACTTTCTGAGCTAAGATGATATAGGGGAACTCCGTCTGATGGCATTTCCCGCTTCTATATTTCCACAATTCGTTAGCATGACTTATTGATTGACTTCCATACGAATTTCACACAGCACTTCTACCTAAATTCCCGTACAACACAGGCAGTAGAAGGGAAGGCTCTCACATAAGAGCACCTGGTAAGCTGCGATTAACTGTAGAAGTCGATAGAAGGTGTGAATGTTAGCGAATCTTGTTTAAGGAGGGCGAGAATTCCGTTTTGGAATGTTAATTTAGCCAGTGGTTGAACAGCTAGGCTAGCTCCATTGGTCTTCTTTCCCATTTCTAAAGAGTATCTTCCTAATCAGTGGCTTTGACTCTTCAATGACTGCTATTTTCATTATATATTTGGCTTCAAGATCTTGCTCAATAGCTTTTGTGTTGACCGCCAGGACTATTCTATATTCCTATGACCAAGCCGAAAGGAAGTCATCTCTATCGCCTAGTTTTTGCACTTGATATATAGCCCCTAAAGGAAGGGCTATATCCATATAGAATTGGTCATGAATCTCAGGTTCCATACGTAGCGATATCTTATAAGATAGAACAAAGAAATACGGCCATGATTTCGGTAACTTGACGTTTGGGACGATAGGCACCAAAAAGGGTTAGATTGCGTCGAGAGCCAAAGGTACCGTATTTCCGAAATACCAATACCACTCGTACAAGAAAAAAGCCAGTAGTTAGCTTCATTGGCCGTCTTCCTCTTGTTTGTTGGCATGGAGAGAGTGACCCCTGTCCCGTGGGTGCCAATTATGAAATCAGCCTTAGATGTTGTAGGGGTAAAGTAGATTGAGCGAGGGAAAAGGCTCAGATCAGAGCAACATACGAGATCTTACTCGGAGATCCTTGATCCTTTTTACCTGTATAACTCAATTATTTTGCTTTATTGCCTCACTCAATTAGTTCACTTTCTTCCTCTTTACCTTCAGGTCTATCTGTCTTTCGTTTTGTGTCAGTTCTTGTCGTAGAGGTAGTCTATGGTCTTTCAGTTGTAGGACCATTGGCCTAGTGTAAACCAAATTCCCTCCGGACCGAGACGTCGAGGAAGGAGCGATCTATGCGACTTTAGTTTATACTTTTGACTTTCGCACCATTAGTAGTTGAGCTGACCAAACAATTGTTTTTCGGGTGCTTCATTCTTTTGTTCTTGCTCTTTCTCCTTTATTTCAGTTCCATTACTAATCTTACTGTCTTTAATCTTGAACTCAACGCACTGTCCGTGCTTTGTGAAAAAGATTCCTTTTAATTCGTCCATATAATCTTTGAAAAAGCCCCTTTCTTCTGGATCGAGGTGAAAAGGGATAAAGTCATTTTTTTTCATTACTACCTGGACTTGTCAGTCAGACAATCGGGATTTCGGGATGCAGGGAAAAGAGGAAAGGACTTAATAACTAATAGATAGGCACAATAGAAAGAAAGGCCTGGTCGTTTCTATGATGTCCCCATTTCTTTGTTTGGTAGGCAGCCAAGCGATCACCCGAGAACTCACTCTATTTATGCACCTGGCGGTCTCCCGATCCAGAACTCACTCCTGTAGGAGACTTGCACCAGTACTCTATTCGGGAGCAAATGCCCGATCGGGATAAAGAGGGTTGGGGAAAATGCACGACTTCGGAGCTCGGCTGGGTTTGGAATCGAGCCAAGTTTTTTTTTCACGCTTAGTCCCATAAAGAAAGTCGGCAGATTTGCTGCCAGACTGGAGAGGGAATAAGGGGGACTAGTCCTAACTTACTGGAGCAAGGAATCCCTATTTCTTAGCTCTGGGAGCGATCTCGTTTTTTACTGTTATTTGCCTTGCTTTCTATCTCCAAAAATGGGCTCAATGTCCTACTATAAACTGGAAGAGCGGATACACAATCCGTTCACAATCTGAGGTAGCGGGCTAAGGTTACGAAGTTAGACCGAGATGAACGACTCAATTCCTCTACAAAAGAAGTTGCGGACTCAGATCTTACGTCAAGAGCAATGAAAAGAGACCGGGATCGATGGAA
>JAKOGI010000409.1:232500-242500 GCA_029747015.1 Carnegiea gigantea | reverse complement strand
CAAACAAATAAAGTAGCCCTATGTTCGGATCTGACAATACCATACCATAATCAAAAGGTACAACGGCCCGAGCAACCAGACTTAGCATAAATGTAGTGACTGGAGCCATTCTAAAAAGGGAGAAATTAGCACTACTTGGTGAAATAGGTTCTTTTAGAATCAATTTCGAACCATCTGCTAGAGGTTGTAACAATCCGAACGATCCCACTACATCAGGACCCTTTCGACGTTGCACAAAAGCCATTACTTTACGTTCAGCTAGCACTAAAAAGGCTACTCCTAGTAGAAGTGGTAGAATTATTCCAAGTATTTCAGCTGGAACAGCTATGTACGTTTTCGATTTTCGTCTCACTCATGATCTGGCCTGGTCGACCCGATCATGATATTTTACTCATGATCTGGCCTGGTTGACCCAATCATGATATTGAAGGATGGGACCTTTTCTCGAAAAACTCCGGATCTCGATAAAAGTGGATTCAGGTGCTTCATCGAATCTCTTCAATCTTTTCTTCCTTCGGAGTTTTTAGAGTTTTCGCTACGAATCATCATGTCGATTGCTTTCGTTGGATAAATCAGTGGCGTGGTTACTGGAAGTAACCTCGGCTTTCCAAAATTCGTTTTGGATTCGTGGGATAGAAACGATTTTCAATTTGAGTTCTTCACACTTAGGACTCTGGTCGAGAAAAAACCAACATGCAAGCAAACAGTAAGTGAACGCCCCTTTCTTTTAATTAATCGAATTTCTTCGCTACTTCGTGCCTCTGCTTCAATGAAAGCTAGCTCCTACTCCTTCTCCTCCTGAATCCTCGTTGGTCTTTCGTTCGTAGTTCGAATTCTATAGCGAGAAAGCTCACCCCTGCCTTTAGACGAGAAAGCCCTCTTTTACATCCTGACGACAAAAAGTGCGAAAATGCTACAACCCATTGTTGTTCTTTTGACGATGAACCACTCCAGTACAACAGGCGTCAGTAAGCTCTATGCTTCGTCCCCGGTGCGTAGGGCCGATCCCCGTGTGCTGGAGGGACGACCAGAAAGTGTGTGTTAAGCATATTCAAACAAAAGAAGCAAAAAAGGTTGATAAAAAACAGTAGAGGCAGCAAGGGGTTTCGCCTTCGAATTGAGTAGTGAGTCTTCTTTCTACTCGATCGAAACTTGAATCGAAAGTAGAAAGAAGCCTTACCCCCTTATTATATATATATATGTATGTGATTTAGTTCGAAATAATGGACTGATCTTTCTCCGCTTTCTTCAAGGTCTATTTTGATAGATAGAAATAGACAGGGACTAAGCAATAAGAACAGAATACCAAAGGCTTACTCCCATTTCTCTCTACTCTATCTATGAAGGCTACGAATGCTTTTTTTTTACGTCACTTAAAGAAAACGGGATAGACCCGGAAGAGGAAATTGTACCAAAGGAGACCCGTTTTACCGATCGTTTGGTTGGGTGTGTCCTTAGTCGCCCCGGAGAAGCCATACCCTGTCGAAGCTTACCCAACTCATCGCTTAACTCAAACGAAAGGAAGACAACAAAGTGCATAATATTAGAAGAAAGATTCTCTCAAAGCCAAAAGCCTTACCTTCTATTAGCGTCACGAAAAGGGCCTTCCCGGGGAATCTGCTTTTCAAAAAAGCTTTTAGTCATCTATGAAGCCTTTGAAAAAAAAGCTTTGGAGATAGGATCACACTCGAGAAATAGTCTACTTCAAGGCTGCAGGGGGGCACCACTATTCTGAATGTCAAGGCGGAATTCCGGTTTGTTTTCGAAGGTGATCAAAAAGATTCGACGAAAACCGGGCATACATTCGAGAGAGAGAAGGATTAGTTCGTGTCTGGGTCAAGGTTTCGTAAGGACGAAATCTGAAGCTCCGGTCAGAGCTGTCTAACCTCTGTTGTGTTGCTATAACCTAGTCTTATTCACTCTTACCTCCCTGCTTGCTCTCCTTTCTTTTATGAGAATACTTGCCGCCTCTGCTCTCGTTCGGGCCCCGGGAATCCCTTGCTTTTGGCTACGGTCTTTATTTACCTTTTTGCGCTCTCCTCTCAAAACTACTAATTTACAAAAACTACTGGAACGGCACGACACGACTTTTTTACCACGACAGATATAAAAACCGACAAGAGAGAGCAAGACTGACCTACCCAAGAAAGAGAAGGCAAGAGTGACTTCCCCCTATCACAACAAGGCCGGAAGAAAGTTTTGATTTCCCACGGCCTTATTTACCAAGCTCGAGACTAGAAGAGCATTTTAGGAATTTAAGATATCGCTTATAATAAGGATGAAGTCTCATTCATATAGTATTCATATAGTAATGTCCTTAGCTTGCGCCCTTTTTGAGACTAAGACAGGTTTGGAATCCTGTCTTATCACCCTTATCAAATCCCTAGCTCTCTTCCTTAGTGCAACTGTCCTATTCAAGGTTATTTAGATCTTTACTTTTGAAGTATTGGTTATTTAGATCTTTACTGAATAAGTATTGGGAAGACCCCACCCAACAGGCGGATGTCTTGCCGTAGATAGTTCAAGATCTCATCTTTCTTTTCCGTGATATTCTGTTGAGTGATATCGGAGTGAGGTATGCTCCCCTTTCCTCCTAGCTCTGGGGTCAAGTTCGAGGCTAAGTCGTCCAGACCGCCGGGTAGAAGGGCGAGGGAGTTTCTTTATCGCTTCGATCGCTGGAAAGAAGAGTTTGCTTGCTGTTCAGACCTTTCGGAAAGGAAGAGTTTATGTGTTTGCCTGCTGTTCAGTCGCCTAGCCCCTTAGTAGTACCCTTCCCCTACAAGAAGAGTTCGGGGGTTTCTTTGCGATTAGCGCTTTCAGACCTTTAGATTTCCTGGCTTGAAAGACTAGCGCGGGGCGAACCATGAGTCTTGTTTTTAATACACTTCCGGGGAATAAAAGCTAGGGCGACTAAGACTGGTTTCAAGTCTGATATCGAGAGGGAAGTCGGAGTAGGGCGGGGATGATGTCAGATATCCGATCGAAAGAGGGGTTTGCTTACGGTTCCGACCTAGTAGGGATGGGGAAAGAAGGAACTCTCCCAGAGGGAAGGGGCTTGGTAACGTAGTTAGCTCAACCATAGGACCTTGATAGCCAGGAAAAACTCTTCTTTCAAGGTTGGAAGCGCGCGAGCATCCCTTCCTGTTGAACACCTTTTGGCTGTTCAGGTTCAGTCGAATTCCATTCATGCGTAACCTTTTAATAATCTTTTAACGAGCTTTCCGGACTCAGGAAGGTCCTGATACCGCTTGCTTTCGTGAATACCTTTTCCGGGGAGTTATCTGATCTTGAAATATAAGTTTCAACCCGGATGAAAAGGACTACACACATTCTATGCCAGTCGAGGATCCAGAAATCACACTTTCTCCGACCGGAGCCGGCACTCTTCTCCTAACCCTTTCTTCGAGATTTCCGGCTGCCACCGAAGCTTCCCAATTTCAGACTTCAAGCACTAACCCATAAATTTATGAGAAGCACTAACCAATCACAATCTTTCAGAGAAAAAAGGACTCATCCAATCTTCTCAGAGCCTTACCCATCAGGGAAACCATCCAAGCATTCATGCCTATCGTCTCATACCATTATTCGTCTTTCCGGCGGAACCTCAAGCAAAGAAAGAAACTAGAAAACCCTTTCCTGTCGGTCGATCTGACGCAAGCTAACCCCGAAGTCTGTGATATTCATGAGACTAGCTTCTATCTATCTCATGCTTTGCTCTGGCCTTTGAAGCCTCTTTTATAAGAAAGAGGTTTATGAAGTCATTAAACCGGCCTATGAAGTATATCTTTCGATTGAAGCCTCAAGAGGCTAGGAGATATCTACAACAAGGAAACATATAACCCCAAGTAGGGGAAAGCTCAACCCGCTGGTTCCCCTTAAAGCATCGGTATCCGAGCTTGAAATAGAAGTTGAAAGAGTTAGATTTCAAAGCTTTCTGTGATCGCTGCTCCTTTCAACCGCGCTGGTTCCCTCTCCACACGGGAAAGCTAAGAATGAGTTAAAGGTCGGAACCGCAAGCCAACACAGAAGGAAATCGCTAGCTTCCCTTTAAAGCTCGGAAAGCGCTAATAACATCTCTTGAATTGCATCGAAAAACACGGGGCACCTGTTTCATCTATGCACAAATCATCAATTTCAGTTGAGAATTAAAGCACTTGAAGCAAGCAAGGTAAATAACTCTTTTCATCGCTAGCGTCCCGAAAGCTAGGTTACGAAGTTTAGCTCGACCATAGGGAGAGGCAAGGAATAAGAGTGAAATCGCTTCGCTCGCCTTTCTTTTCATCGCTGTCGCTTGAAGCGCTAGTTGCTTAAATCACAGGAAAGCTAGCAAAGAATCTCTTCATCTCCTTAACGAAGTCCTCTTTAGCGTTTTAGTTATTTGTTAGAATCTTTGTTTAACGGAAATGCTTAACGTAGAGCTCGACTGAAATGAAAGGGGACTAAGGAGTCAATTATAGAGAAAAAAACAGGAAAACTTTCGTCTTTTAATGTAAAAAAGATAAGGTAAGCTTGTTGACTCAAGAACGCGTTCTACTTTGGCCGAAGAAAAGAAAGAGTTTGGTTTCAATATCGCATGCTTTTAATAAAAGGTTATTTAGTTATAAGACTAAGTGCCTATCAATTAGTTTCAAGAAAGCATCTGTTCGCGTCAAGACTTTCGGTTTTTCTTAGAAATACAGATGCCGGTTGGCTCTTTCGCTTCTTGGGTTTCAGTTCTTCTTAATGTCAGGGTCTTGGTTGAATATGAGGATTGGGTAAATCCAAGAGTTTCAGTTCCAATTCCAATAGAAGAAGTCAATCCCATTGTTCGAAGTAAATGAGTTAGCACCCTGAAGTCAAATTATGAATTAGATTATAGGGTGTAGTAGGGAATGACCGGAATGAATTCCACTATATCAATAGCAATAATCAAAGGAATGGCTGACACAATCAGTAGCCGTTGGCGTTGGAGGAGCAGGAGCAGCTGCGGGCGGTGGTTTAGTTCTTTCGTTAAAAAACCCGCCGGTCAATACGGTACATCGCTTTCATTCCTTCTATTCAACATATCTTGTATGCTGGTTAGCTCATCTGGTAGCTCGCCTTCCTCTTCTAGTTCTAGCTAGCTGGTTGCTGCGACATAAGGAAAACATTCTGAATGAGCTTTAGGATTTCTACTTTCTTTGATGGAGATTTAAGGATAAGACATGCACATGAATAAGCAGAATACTCAAATTGGAAAAAGTATCAACATAATACGAATTCAGGAATACCCATTCAGGAATACGAATACGGAATAGTAAGAACAACAAACTAATTAGAGGTTGAAGTAGTAGCTAATCACTAATCAAATAATAGAGAGGAGGGGGGAAGTAATCATAATAGTAAACCAAAGTCACCGGTTGGTGGGAGTTCCAACTTCCAAAAGAGGAAGGTACGATCCATCAAATTGATTCGTGAGAGGGAGGTGGAATCTTTCCTGTAGTAGTTGGAGTTGGAGGTGTGGGACTTGGTCTTTCTGTATCAATTTTCCGGCTGGCTGGTCAACGGTTTAGCTGTATGGTCATTTTTTCCACTAATAATCCGAGGAAAAGGTATCCCTTACAGTCTTCTACCCCCTCGATAGAGGAGGAGTCAAAGGTATTTCACTCTTTTTCCGGCATTTGAAAAAATCCTCGACTCTATTAGTTACTGTACTGCTTTGAAAAACTTTCTTTTTGCAAGGAATGGTTAGGACAGAGCATAGCCCCTTGGAAGGAGGACTCTCTGGAGGAATCGAGTTCAAGGCATCAATAGTTGTCCTCTCCCTCACCCAACTCATCGTATACTAAAAGAGCTATCAGGGCCAGGACGAGAAGAATCAATTCGCCTCGCCTATCGATAATCGGAACAGAAGGCAATGAAATTGGATCAGGATCAATGGGAACTACTCCAACTGTAACAGCAACTGGATCAACTGCAAGAGGCTCGCTGGGAGGGGGCGAAGGAATTGAACTAGAAGGGCTTAGAACTGTACTATAATTTGATAGGCTTACTACTAGAATTGATCGGGATGAAAGAGAATTCCCACAGGCTGGCTTTACTGGTTTTCCTGACCTAACTATCTTAATACGATGATAACTATTTATTAGATATAGATTCTCCCTAGGAACTATTGGCTGGCCCAATGGATGGCATTTCTGCAATTGGATAAAAACCACTGATTTTTCCCCTTATCCTGATGGCTAGCTTGATAATGGTACAGCCCTTTAGCTCGTTAGGACGGGAGTCTTAGTAGCACTAATAAGAATAGCCTCGTCAGATAGTTTACTCTTTACGCGAATAGACCATTTTCTTTAACCTTTCCTCTTTGCCCTAGAACCTGTTTTTTACCGAGAAGAGAACCCGCTATATCCCGGGGAAGACAAGTATCCAAGCTATCCCCGTTATAGTTATTGGTACATGCTACTGCTAGGCCTTTACTCCCGATTGTCTAACTACTAGTCTTTAACAAAACGATAGCTCTTACGCTCCTTAGGAAGAAAAGGGATAAATATGGTAGGTAGAGTACTTTTGGGCTGACCACCCGCCCTTTTCTATATAGCTTCCTCTCATGCTCGCTACCCCGCGATGACCACACCCAGGACGACTATTCGTTATTGGCCGTTCCTGCAACCGGGAGAAAGTCCCAGTTCTCAACAGCCATGGTGAACAAATGCTCTTCCTTCCATCGTCTGACGGGTTTGACTGTTAACAGCATCGTTCTTTTTGGAGCTGCCGTCTTTCGTTTGAACTGAGGAACGAACAGAGATTGGCTCTGTTCGTTCTGCATCAGATTGGTCGATTGTTCTGTGGGCTTCTTCTTCATTCCGTCACCTTGCTGCTAGTTCTCCATCCAATTGCTTTGGCTGCTCTCTGCCTGCATTTACGCCTGGGTGCCTTCTGCTCGCTGCTCCGTGCCAGGTTCTCTTTCTTGCCCTTGTTTCTTGCTCTTTCAATCCGGTCTATTTTTTCTTTTCCGCTGAATCATGGGAGACAACAATTTGGTAATCTCAATCAAGTGAAATGGGAAAAATGTTGCGGTGTGGTCTTGTGCACTGAAACATTATATAACAGGGGGGTTCTTTAGATGAACCTCTAGATTGGCAAAGTGCCTGCGAGCCGGGTCAACTAAATACATGTAAGATATAGAGGGGGGTTACATAAGTGGGCCAACAGGTGAAATATATGTATGATCGTTATCGCCTGTTAAGTTCTGGTGACGTTAATCATTTTTATATTCATCTTAATTGTTATTACGAGGATATGTGTAGTGTAATGAACAAGCTGCAGAGTCAAGCCTTTCAAATCAACAGTGCTTTTTTAAAAGATCTTCAAGAAAATGAAAGCTTCTTTGTTAAGAATGGTTTACTCATGCCAAAATTTCTATCCAAAATCAAAGTCAAAGATGTCATAAACTTTTTAAGAGAATTATACATTAAAAATGAGAAAATAAAAAAATTATTAAGCTTATATATCTTTATTATATTGTTAGATACTTTATGTAAGAACATACAACGTTCTCGTTATGAACAATTGATTATCAATCTGAACCTACAATGGTTATAATTTTGATTTGCCTGCGTTTATGGACTTCCGAGGGCGAATCTACCGCTGTGGGGTATTGCATTTCCACGAGCGTGATTTAGCACGAAGCCTGATCCTCTCTGCTCGATGGCTTCTTTGCCAAAAGTAGCTATAGCTAACGCTACGAGGGGTTCAAAAACCTTGTTACCTTTTTGATATGGGTATGACATAACCAGGTTGCTTGCAAGAGGTTGTTTACAATGCTACGTGAACACTAAAGTGGGGCAGCCGTCGGGTTAGGGGGGCTGAGGACAGGAAGAAGGATTTTTTCCGAAGTCAAGTGTGTGTTTGGAAACGGGACATCGTTCTTTCGAGTCCGGAGATTCGACGCACAAGCTCATTTCGTTGAGCCAGGAGAACAAGAGGTTAGTTGATATCGAGGGGTCTATCTATGATGACGATGTTGCTTGCAAGGAAGAGGTTTTTTGAATAGTAAGCCGACGAAGGCAAATTATTGCTGATTCGGAGAGCTATACTCCTAAAGTCAAGACCGATGAGAGGTTGCTTGCGACGGTTGTTTACAAATCTCCCGGTGGTTCCGCTGTAGCATGGTTGCGATCCACCATGCCCCATCCTTGACGTGTACGAGTGCTGCTTTGCTGCTTCTTGGCCTCGCTCTTGCTTTGCAAAGATGGGTCGCAGCCTGGCACTCTCAGTCCCAGATATTCAATATCCTGGCCTAAACTAAATCAGTTAAGCGGCTTATTGCAATTGTCTTGCAAGCAACCGTAGCAATAGCAACTGAGCCAGCCAAACCAAGCGAAAAACCAAGAAAGCCGCGGCAACAAGCATTTAAGATCTTGTGGGGGACTTCCATAAGGAGAATTGTTATGAAAGAAAGCACTCCATAAAGAACTAACCCGAAGGCGCTGACATGGTGGGCGAGTAAGCCGGCTCAACGGCAGGCTTCTCTGGTGGCGGTATCCCTTACCTGACATCAGTTATCAATCTTGCTTTTGGTCCCGCGGTTGAGTTATTTACTATATAGATAGTCGTGTGATTACTTTCATTTTATAGAGTTTCATCTTATTTATCAGAAAGCTAGCGAGGCCGCATCACTAGCGGGAGACCTATCTTTTCTATTAGATTTGAATTGGAAGTTGGCATGCACAAGCAAGAAAATGGTAGCGTCTAACACGCAAGGGCCTTGCTTCTTTAGGATAAAAGCCATTCTTTTGGGCTGCGGAAAGATTATTGGTTCTTTATGAGCGATGGACTGAAAATGATCTGATTGGTCTTGTTAGGTAGCTCAGCTACAGCTATTGCAATTTAGCTATTGCTATTGCTGTTATGAAACTGGAAGTCTACCCAGAGTTGTTAAATCCTTTCATTCTGAATGATTGCATTGCGGATTGTATTGCAAGCAACCTAGCTTGTTGGGTGGGCACGGTGGGGCGTCGCTTTATTTCAAAGTGAAGGAGTTGTCCGTCCGAGATGAAGGAGCTGTTCGTTCGCCCCAGGTTCTAAAGAACCAGACTGCTTCACTCCAGAAGTACTGTGCTATGCTATCCCCCCGCGTAAGGTTTTATAGGTTGGGGGCACTTCCGGGGAACGGGCCGTGGGCGGGTAGAAAGAAGAGAAGGAACCCGGGGGGACTGTTCTAGTCTTATTAGGTAAATCGATTCAGAGGTTGCGCCCTCAATACGCACAAGAATTGTGTTTTAGGGTGACTGTGAGGTACGAAAAACGGACGTATGGGCCGTCGGTAGATCACACCGAGCGCTCTTGGTCAAAACAAGCAGACCAAGGAAAGTAAAGTGCTCGCTTATAGTCACACCTGTACCTGTCTTTAGCCCCTGCTCAAGCGTCCCAGCCCTTTTACCGCTCCGTGGGGGTTTGACTACTCAGAAGACTGAGACTTGGCTTAGACGGGCGGACATGTTGTATGGAGATGAGTGTATGGGAGTTCCGATAGAGGGTGGGAGTTTATAGATTCGAAGACGTCTATCTATCCGTACGAAACCAGGGATGCGTCTGCCTTTGCAAGTGCAGGTGGGTATGAAACGACCCGTGGTTCAAGAGAAAGGTTTCGACGCTGCGGGATTGGCACAAGGCTTTTTGTGGTGGCCTCTAGTGCAAGAAGGAATGCAGATGGGGCCTCAGTAAGCCCTTGACAGTACGTTCGGTTTCTTCTCCCGTCGATTGAGGGCATTGGGTAAAAGGGGAATGGGTGATCGATGAAAGAAATCGACTCCTCAGTCTGATAGCGGTCAGGTCTTATGGCTGTCGGGCAATCGCTCCTAGGCCGTTGAGCATGCCAGTAGTCAATTAAGAGTTCGGAACGACACTAACACACCGGAAAGTTAGCCGTACCGGCTCTTCCCAGCTTCCTAGCTTAGTAGCTGACCTAACCTACGCTCATCTCACTCCGGCCTTGCTTCGACGCGCTCCCTGGAATGAAATAGTCTGGTTTGATAGA
>JAKOGI010000409.1:180000-227500 GCA_029747015.1 Carnegiea gigantea | reverse complement strand
ATCGAATAGGCTCTGGGGCGGATGACGTTCCTTCTTTTCAACAATGAAGGAGAGAGAAGAAAGGGGGAAAAAAGGGGAGCTTTGGATTGGGTGTTATCACAATAGCGATAGGGCAATCAAATGGGGTTGGAAAAAGGAAAGAGCTGCTATGCTACATATTTCAGTAAATCAATTGATTCGTCATGGTAGAATCGTTCTTACCACTATCCTTTTGAAGCGGATAGTGAACAGTGCTCATTCCTCGGTAGCGAAATGCAGTTTTGGTATGTCTACTCTGTCTTATCTTGGTTTTAATAGTAGAAGTTTGATGAGTGAAAGAGGTTCATTTCTGAGTCTTCGTAGTCCGTGGCGGAGTACTTTTTTTAGATTTTATTCTATTACTCCCAATAATGGTTCCTGGGTTAATCATGGAACAAAAGTAGCCGCAAGGCAAAAGATAAGTCATCCAAAAGGATTTTTGAATACTGGAATAGTAAACATTAGTCATTTGAAAGTACTCATTCTAATCATAGCTATTTCAATTCTACTTTCTTATCTTGCGTTAGCGGGTGCAGCCATGTCCATGGGTTTCCCTTTAGTGTTTCATTTTTCCATTTTCTCTGTAATGTACTATACCTTTGTATACGTGTTGCTATATATTTTGACTAAGTATTCTCTCTATGAGCGTACTATTGAACTAATTAAGAAGGAAGAAGATTTCTTCGACTTCTATCTAAAGGTATGTTACATCTTTGTCTGTTTTTGTTATTTCATCTACTCCTATAACTTTTTTAAGACTTTACCCGAAGTAGAAGAATCAATAAAAAAGGATCTAGTCAACCCGCTTCAGGTTGTTGCCCAACTATCCTGCTTCTTCTTTTATTTTCAGTATAAAAGAAGTGATGTCAGGGAAAGGCAACTGATTCTTCTCTGCTTTGTATTTTGTGTAATTTCAACTTTATATATTAGAAAAGTGAAACATTTCTTTTTGTGTTTTATGATTTCCGTCTTTTCTGTATATGTTTATAAAAAAAATATTGACTACGTGCCCTTATCTGTCTTACTGTTCTACACCCTTGATGATTCGCTGGCTAAGCGAGAAAACGGAAAGCGCGCCATAAAGCCTTCGAGCCTCCGCTTTCTTCCAGTCACTCGAAATTTCATTTTGAATGTTACTTATGTTGCTGAGAGTTCCACTATGCCAAATCCAAAGATGTCTAAAGCTTCGAAGATGGTAAAAAGATTTATGCCGAACTGCCATTATCAAAAAGGCAAGGAATTGGGCAATAAAAAGCAAGGAATATTCGCCCCACCCTTCCACTGATGAGAGATTCGGGCGTCAACCCAGGGAGAAAAAGAGAGGCGCTTGCGGAGAGAAGCGATTGGCGCGTGGAGTGAAAGTGGAGGTTGAGTTGAATACTCCGTAGCTGGTGCAAGAAGGGAAGTTGTGAATAGAGAAACTATCCCATGATGAAAAAAAGATGTAACTAAGGAGATGCAATAAGGAACATCCTTAGTTAAGAGAGGAGAGAAAATAGAAAGCCACCGGTTAGGCTTAGTTTTGAAGATAGGCTTGCTTTTGCTCTGTCATGCGATCATCATGAACCTGCCACCGTCACTATTGAGAAGTTTTGGAAAGCAATGTTCCCAGTTTTTGGGGGCTATGCATGAGGAGATGGTTCAGAAAAACCAGACTTGTCAACTTGTAAAGTACACAAAGTGGATGAGAGCAATTGAATGCAAGTGGTTGTACAAGAAGAAGGAAGGTTTACCCGGAGTTAGTAGTAAGAGGTTCAAGGCTCGGTTAGTTGCCAAAGGCAATGCGCAAAGGGAGAGTGTCTATTTTCATGTGTTCCTGTGGTGACATCTATTAGAGTCGTGTTGTTCATGTTTACTTTCTTTGACTTGGGGCTTGAACTGAAAGATAGGTTCACGGAATTTCGCCCAAACACCACGTTAAGAGAGTAATAATAAGATACTGAAACCGAATAATCATGAAGGGAGGCCAATAACGTTACTCATTCGGCTAAAGAACCAACTCACTCAGGTGGCCCCTGGCTTTCTTTGTACACCACTCGGAGTTCCACTCAATAAGAACAACCCTGACGGGACAGTCAAACGAAAGTACGACGATCGATTAGTTGCGGGAAGTGCAGCTAGCTCATCTCGTCATGATAGAAATGCCATTCTCCTTCTTTCTTCAAAGAAGTGAAAAAGACCGTAACTCTGTTATCGAAAGATAGGATCTATCTATATAGAGAATATATATAATATGCAAAAGGCTCCCTCCTCCTACCAATCGTTAGTTGTGTTATCCTCCGAGGGCCAGCTCGCTCTGATTCATCTCCAGGTAAGGTAGAACTAAATTGCGTAATCCAACCTCTCTCCAGTAGTAAAGAAAAAATGGGACAAACAGCTTTTTATCGAACCTAGCCTGTAGTATGGAGCCTTGGCGTGCCTTTGGCCTCGTCTACCTCAATAGCACTGAATTCAAGGATAATCCAAGGTAGTAATAGCCATCTACCGAGCGACCGCTGCAGTATCGGTACCCATGTTCCGACTTACAGCCATCAATGTCTGCCTTCTCGTACTGATTCGTACAGTTTTGTTATGAATTGAGATCAAAGCCATTTCTGCTCTTCTTGCTATTGAATCAGATGTGTAAGTCTGGCCTATAGAGCTAGCAGTGCATCCCCATTGTTTGTGTTGTGCGCGGTTCCAGTCAACCAAAGAATCCTTCCACGGTCAAGGTATCCATTCAAAATTTTTCTTTATTCAAAGGCCCTTTTTACTTTCCAAGAAAGGCAGAAAGCCATCGATCTCTTTCTTTCCGATAACTATTCGAACTCTATTCTACTATCATTCTTCTCTCGGAAAACCAAGGACTTTCACTCTTATCTCTTCCAGCCAACCGGAACTCTCTCTCCGGTCCGAGCCTTTACGACTAAAAGCCCAGTCCCTACACTTCAATGCCCTACTTTCGTATTTACCCGAGCTGTGAAAGCCGATCAGGGCGCATTCGCCTGTCAGATCAACAAAATGAAAAACCTTTGAATTGCGTATAGAAAGAAAGATCGCTTATTAAAAAGAATTGGTTGAATATTCCTGATAAAAGAGCAGGATATGTTCTTTCTGTATAAAAAAGAGCTGTTGGTTCGAGAGAAAAGGAATATGAAGGTTTAGATGGGAATGCTTTGTATCGGATTCCAGAGCGCAGACTTAGGGTGGAATAATAGCCCTTTCCGTATGAATCTTAACTCGTGTTCACATACGTAATTCTCCCGGGTGGAATTCCCCCAAAGCCATACCTCTCACCAAAGCGGAACACATGGATGGTTGAACGGGCCTATCGGTCGATAGACTACTTGGTAAGTAGCTAGTGGCATACTCTAATCCGATTTTTTTTCTTGGGACAAAACAAGGACGAATGGCTTCCCGAGTCCAATCTCCGGCGCCAGTTGCTTCGATCTTGGAATGTTTCAGAAAACCCGCACCTTTGCTTGAATTTGATATGACGATCGGGAAATCCGTGGCAAAGGTGCGTAGCGCTAGTTAAGTTAGCTCCCGCCAAAGGGAAAGCAGAAGCACTTTATTACACGGACTTTGGGCAAATTCATTTTACTTCATCTTTATCTTTGCCAACTAGAAAAAAGTACCTGCTTCTTTACTGATGGATTGGGACTGGGCTGGGAGACTAAACAGATTTGAGTTTCGGTAACTGCAGAAGAATATAGATTGCTGGGGAATAATGAAAAACTGGATAAGACTTGAGGCCAGAAAGAGGCACATGGGAAGATCTATAAAGACGGGTTCCGTAGGGCTTATGAAAAAAAAACACTTTCTTTTTCAAGCTCGTTCAAAGAATTCCTTAGGACTGCAGTTGGATGTCAAAGATTAGGACAAAGCCTCTTCACTGGTTTTCCACAGACTCAAAGGAGGGACAAGAGAGATGGGGCACAGAAGGAATGAAATTTGAGAGATAAAAGAGGAGCAGGGTTTATGAAGCTTTCGTAAAGAGGGGATTTTTTGTGAATAGAACCATGCTCGAAATAACTCTTTTTGAGCGAACGGTCACTTAAGAAGCTATGCCGTCCTGACTCCTGGAATGACGTCTTCCGGGTCATTTTTCTCACTGAAATTTCTTAACTAAATCGGACTTCTAGGGCTCCCGAAGTGAGGAAAGACCCTCAGAATGATATTACTAATTCCAATATGGCTTCTCATCATATGAAACCTCCAGTATGGTTAGAAGTCAAGCAAAAAGCGGGAGGGGGCCAGCAAACGGCATTGCGGGTTCAGGAAGAGCGTGAACAACTTCGACAGAAGCTGGAGCAGCAATCCCATAAAAGAAATCAGGTACCGCGCGGTACAAGGCAGATTGTATTCCATTATGGGAATTGGTTAGCTGTGTATTCATTTGGCCCTTGGAAGCCCCTAAATATTGCATATTGCCAAATGAGAATAAACATCCATTATGAAAAGTGGGAGAAAGCTCCTTCGGTTCGATCCCCAGGTGGGATTGTCAAATGCTACGAGTCAAACCGTTAGTATCAAAGCTTAACGCTTTCGGATGCTATTGCTACGTGCGGGATATCCGTTTTGTTCTGCTGATTTGCTTATTGACTGGATTCTCTTTTTGGCATTTTTTTGCTCCGTAGCCCCTGTTCCTAAGGTCCTCACCAGATCTGGAGTTGACAGTAGTTTTTGATACTTTTGTTGATCAGGTTTGCAGTACTCATCGGGTCCCGAGCCCATATGATTGCGGGGAGACATTGAATAAAGCGGCGCTTCACCTTAAAGAGGAGGTTTTCATCGACTTAAATAGTTAAGAGCAGCAGCCATCAATTACGCCGTATGGCTCTGGGCGAAATCCGTATCTTCAAGCGCTTTCCGCTGGTCTGTCGAAGTTGTGTAAGAGGTGTGGCTCTTTCTGGATTGTTTATCGGCCGAATTGTTCTCTTTCTACAGGTTCTTCGTCAAAATATTTCCCAGTCTTCTGTTCGGTCATGACTTTCACTTTTTCCATAGAGCCTACTCCTCGCTACGCGGGTATATTTGAAAAGAATTAAGGTAGCTAAGAATCGAATGTAATCTCTTTTCCAAACAAACCCCTGGATTATCAATATCCCTATATGGGGTGGGAAAGAGGGGATCACCAAGAGCTTTATGAACAGGACCTGGGGCATAATCAACAAAGGGGAGCTATGCTTAACGCGTCTTGGCTTCAATGTTCAATGCGTCTTTGCTTTTCTCAGATTTGTGATGAAACAAACGAAGCTTCGAAGGCGCACGGGTAAGGGAAGGAAATTCAATTATTAAATAGGTATTAAATAGGAAAAACAAGGGCTCCTTTCATTTTATGGCCGTGCGTCTACAGCCGGGAACAGCTCCTAAGCAAGACAATAAAAGAAAAGGGGCGAAGCTGGCACGCGGAGTGACGCTACTACTACACGTTTTTCCACAGCTGACGGCTTGAAAGCAAAATAAGCGTATGCCAACGGTAAATAGCTTGAATTATCGCGCCTCATATCCGTTGTTATAGAGGCGCTATTTACGCCCATTACGATATAATAAATACGTATTAACTTACAATGTCTTTCTGGAGCAGTCATTCGCCGGCCAGACCGATAAGCTTTTTGTGGCTAAGATAATCTGAGAGTGCTATTTCTTAATATGACGTAAGATTCTTTGTAGAAAAAAGTCGACAAAATCTTTGATCAATTCATTCGTCATCGAATCGAGAGCTTTCTGCGAAAAACCTGGCCTTAAAGGCATCCGTCCGATCGACTCCTGGGATTGGAAAACTCTTATGACGTTCACTAGTCATCAACCTTGATCGCAGAAAGGATTATTTCGTCAAAGATATCTTCCAAAGATCATCCCTGCCCCCAGAAAGCACGACAAGGCTCGAGTTACCAATCGATTCGGCTTCTATTAGACTTCCTACAGAGAATGGGGCTTCAAAGTCGTTTTGCAGGTCGTCAGATCCGTTGACGAAAAGGAGTGATGTAGGCGATAGAAAGAAAAAAAGATTGAGGCCAGAAAGAAAGGGCTTCTTTGCCGATCCAACCTTTGTTTAGAAGTATCCTTTGTACATAAAAGACCTCTATTGAGAGCGCAAGGCGGAAGCAAAAGGTTGAACCGTGACATCCCCACGGTATAGAATTGATCGAGCTGCAAAAGGACTTCTTTCCCGAAAGGCTTCCTTCCTTCTTACTACAGGACAGCCCGCTGCTTTTCAATTCTACGGGGCTAATAGGATTTTTCAAGGCCAATTCAAGCGCTTTTCCCATTTCTCATGTTGAGTGAGGGAAACAAGGGATGAAGATTCAAAATAGGCGGGACAGCTTACAGTGTGACGTATTGGTCTGCATCAATTCTCTTCTCGGTGTGGGCTTGCAAGAATGAAGTAGTAATAAGTCCTCGAATCGGGAAATGAGCTAGCCTTAAAGGAAAGATTTTGATAACCAAGAAATCGGGCCGGAATAGCTGCTCTTTCGAAGGAATACGCTCCTGTTTCGCAGTCGTCCAACTTTCATTTTATCGGGATTTTTCGTTGCAATCACTTTTCCTTTCCTAAGCGAGATCTATGTCAGGAAAGTTTACATTTTATCGGGATTTTTCGTTGCAATAGTAACCATAACGAAGATTGAAAAAGTCATTTTTGCGTTGCAATTCAAGAGATGCTTTATATATTCTTTTTATTAAAGAAAATAAATGAATAAGAAACGCGATTAGCGATTTAACTCATTCAAGTTAAAGACTTCAACCGCTAAGCGAGCTATAAACCGCTAGGCAAGTAGCTACATAGCAGTTCCAATGCTACGCCTTCCATTCGTTCAAAGCTCTCTCTCTTTCTATTGAATCTGGTTCACCTCTATAATGAACTGAACGTAAGAGCAGGTTTCAGCTTTGACTTTGATTCCACCGCCTAATGCTATCTACTTTCATCTCCAACTGAATTTAATAAATAAGAGTGAGGGTGGTCGTAGATCAGGTCTTTGCTGCTTTCGAAGTTATAAAGTGGTCTATTACCTATGTCCCCATGTCTGCTATTCCCTTCAGTTGGTTCGGAGAGAGAGAGGGTAAGGGGTGGAAGACTATTTCGCTATCGTGGGTGGTGAGGTCCATCTCTGACGAGATCCTTTGTTTGAGACTGAGAGTAAGGGACTTCGAGTGAGTGAATGGGTTTTAAGGTTGTAAGCATTTTCCGAGTAAGTCAGTTCCATCTTCCCCGCTAGCCTTCTACTAAGGTCCAATCTCCTTTCTAAACTTTCCTCCTTCAAAGGCTAGTTCGAAGTCTTGCCTTGCATTGCTTCCCGCTCTTTCTATTGTTGGAAGTAAAGAGCAATGCCTTTTGGCTAAAGAATCTCTCATTGAATTCACCAGCTATCGATCTTCTGCGACTGACCTTAGGACTATCCCGCTCCTCTCCTTCGTAAGAATAACCTCGCCATCCGGTGGTTGATGCCGGAAGCCAAGAGGCGCAGGAGTGATAGGCGGATAATGGTCATCTATGGAAATAGCCCCACCTATAAAGTCCCATCCCCTTGAATCCGATTTCTCGGGCGTCAAAGATTCTATTGATGGTTGAATCGTTCACTCCTCGGTAGAGCCAGAAAAAAGAGAATGAAGAAGGGGTGGGAAAGGAGGAGGCCTCTTCTTATGCTTGTCCTGCCATTCATTCCTCCATAGAGGGAATCTTCCTTTGCATTCATTGATTCCTTCCCCATATCTGGTACCACAAGTATCCATCAATCTACTAAGTATCTCCAATTCACGGGATACGAATGAGCCGTAGAGCCTACTATCCCCACCACCAGGATCGATAGAGGCTTATCCGATTCATCAATCCCTGCTGCTTCATCGGATGGATCGAGGCAGGAATGAATGCTTGAATGTTAGTGAAGTGGGAAACAGGATATGAGAGATTCCCAGTCACTACCGAATCTTTCTAAATAAGATAAGGCATAGGGTTTTAGGTCGAGCGAATAGGGGATCGGCAAGCGGGGGTGAAGGAACTATTCTTTGCATTTATTACGATTCTTTCTTTATGAGTATCGTAATTGGAATAGTCTTATTACCTCAAAAAAATCCATTTCGATTTTTTCAAAAAGCAATGAAAGATTATTCTTGTTTTTATATAATTTCCATAAAAGTAAATATGAATCCATTTTTGTTTTTCTCCGCCCGATCAACTTCTTTTTTTTGGAGCCCTTCTTGAACGAATTTATTTCCACGGAAAGTTAGAATATCTAGTCAAAGTTTTAACTAATAATTTTCGGGTTATCTTCTGGCTTAAAAAAGAAAAAAGAATCGGCATCGTCTTCACAATAAATAGGTAACCATTCGCGAAATTTTGTTCTTTATCGCCGGGAAAATCTCGTAACTGAGGCCTTACGCTTATTAGCCCCGGATGCGCGCTTGCTTCTTAATCTATCTTCGTAGAAAGAAAGTGTGTTTTAACAATACGTGATGAAAGCAGTCTATTCTTTTAGCATATCTAGTAGGAAAGGAAGGGACAAAAGATAACTACTAAAGTCGACTCGTGAAAAAAGCTTGTCTTGAGTGCTTGCTGGTTGAAGGGCTTACTATTGAGCACTGTACGGGGGGCATTACTACAAGAGAGCTGTAACACAGAAAGAAGTCGATTGCTGCCATTCCGGCAATCAGGTTTGATAAGTCTTTCGTCCGGGAGATATAGCTCATCAGCGCAAACATACAGAAATCCTGTTACAAGATCTGTACGTCAGACTGGAAGAACCAGAGGAAGACTCTATAGCGGATAGAACACTAAACGCTTATTCCCTTCCTTTGCTTTTAGTGCTTAGATAAGTTTGTTGCACGGAGGGATAGAAATTATCCTGCAGTAGGATAAGGAGAGATCTCTTTACGTCAGCCGAGACTTTACGAAGAGAAAGACTGAACTCAAGTAGAATTAAGAAGACTGCTTCCATACCTTATCTCAGATTATCCTTGAGTGCTGGTATGGGGCACTATCCTCGAAGTAAGGGAGAGGGGGATACCTCTAACTCTGATAGCATTCAAGTACTAGCTCCAACCGCTTACTGGAAGAGCATCGAGTTCTAAAGAAGAGTGCCGGTTTAGACTGAAATCTTTGTCTTTCTGGGCCTTAGTCGAGGGAGGAGAGCGAAGCAACCAAAAGAAGGATGAGGCTGCCCTGGAGGAAATTACTGATTATCAAGTGCTTGGGTAAGAGACTGGGTTAGAACTTCATGGTGAGACGTCTAAGCGGAAACTGAAATCACCGTTTCTGTGACCAGGGGCAATTACTTTTTCTTGGTTAAGTTTGGATTATGACCATGTGCTCTTTGATGGTCCTTGGATGGTGGCTGACCAGTACATTACGGTGAGGCAATGGCAAGCCAATTTCGACCATGAGTAAGCTTCTATTGAGACAGTGGTGGTTTGGGTGAGGCTTCCGAACCTTAACAACCTATGGCCACGATGCCGTACTTCCAATGGAGATCACAGTTAAGTTTCTCAGAGTAGCCTATCAAAATAACTTGACTCCAGGAGACTACAATGAGGCTACTGGCCTTGGATCATATAAGGGTTCAGAAGATGAGAATAGCTAGAGCCTACAACAATAAAGTCAAGAATAAATGAGGAAGGAAAAAGGGTATGGAAAACTATCCTACCTCTTGATACAAAAGAAAGGATCAAAAGTGTGGAAAATGGTCTTGGGAAGGCCCCTTTGTGATCCAAACTTGACTGCCCAACGGAGCCTATCATTTGATGGATATGGACGGTCAGTTCCACCATAAATGGGAAATTATGATCCTTCTATGTGGGAGTCATACGAGACAAAAGAAGATATAGAGACATCTATGGTAAGAATCCGAGCCATGTACTTAGACCTTCTCCTGAGAAAAAGGGTATAAAACCTCCTGACGTCAAACCTATAAAGATGCTCGGGTCCTATACTGCCTATCAATTCTCTGTAGCCTAGGGCCATACATCTTATTAGCCAATCAATCCTGATTAATAATGAAAAGAAAGGGCGGCTTAGGACACTACGACTTGACTGGCTGGCAGAGAACTTCCCTTTACTAACTGTTAGAGGAAAAAAAAACAACGCGCTGTCCGACCTTCGCTACGTCAGATGCTACAAGCCGAGCTGCGTCACAAGAACTGCTAACTCCATTAGCTGCTTTTGCCAACTATAGCGACTAGTCTTGTCTTTGTACACGTCCGATGCCTAACTTCGTCAGTTGGAATCTTCTTTGTAAGAGAGGTAGGGCTAGCAGACATTTGAAAGAAGGAAATTATAGCACACGGGAAGGAAGTAGAAGTAGGAGGGAATAAGGTATATTAGATATATGGCATCAGTCGGTTGCATCATATAGTTGAATAGGTTGCCAATCATATAAAGGGAATTACATTGAAAGATGATCCGCAACTTAAAGAGCCTTACTAGTGCTACGCTCACACATTTCGACCAGGCACAGCAGACGATCCCGGAGGACTCAAACGAAAGCCCAATAGCCCGTGAACATGATTATCTGCAACCTCCTGAAACAAGGACCATAGCAGTACTGGAACCTTCGACTTGTGGGGTTCCACTCTTACTCTTGCAAAAGTGGGAGAATCCACTGCTAGGGGAATGGGATGGATGTCACTTGCAAGTCTTCAGAAAGGGGATTCTGCAAGGTTATTTATATCTTAACTTAACAAGTTAAGGGAGGCAGAATGAGATTTTTCAGAGAGGCGCACAAGTTGAATACTTGTAACGAGCCAGAGAGTGTGGCACTGACTTTCGGAATTGAATGTGGCAGGGGACAAATGCCAAAGCAAATGCAAAGAAGAAGCTCTTTTATGTTTATCCAGTCTTAAGATCCCCCTCAGAAGTCCGCAAAAGATAAGGTGACGCGTAGCCCAGATAGCCAGAATCCGCTATTAACGATTGAATCCCCTGCTTGAGAAGTCGGGATAAGGGCTGGAAGTCTTCTGCATCTAGACAGGCCAATGACGGATTCGAACTTTTGACTGCTAAGGCGGGTCGTTCTAAGCCTGGTGCTTTCTTTTCTTCGAAGCCGGTCGTGTCCTAAGGGGAACGATATTCTCTTAGCCGGCGGCTAGGCTGGTTGTTTAATACGCGACATAGGATAAAGAAAGAGGTCTTTTCTTCGCTTTTTAGTAGCCTTTTATATACGATGGATGAATGTGCCGATAGTAGAGGAGAGCCATGTCCCTCACTCAAACGATGAACCTTTTAAGCCCCCGCGCTTCTGACTAATCATGAGATTAGTCATCCGAGCGAGACCTTGTGGGTTACAACCTTTCCCAACAGGTGGAACTTTTTAGAGAAATCTGTCACAGCTGAGCTTCGCGAAAGGAATATTTTATGTTCGGCGTCATTTCCGCTGCGATAGAGGAGAAATCGAAAAGAATTAGCCCTTGGGGAAAGAAAGACTTTATGACCGCACTCTTAAAGCACTCGTTAACGCAGATATGTCTTTGTCCCAGCACTCTCCGGCCACTTTCCCTTCACAATAGGCTACGGAGCGGGCAGCCTCAAACTCAGTAAATCCTTCAACATTTTTCTATGCTGGCAGATTCGCTTACCACTGCAGAACAGATAAGATAGTCTCATGATTAGGTTTTGCCTTAGATGCAATCCCTTAGTATCCTTCTTTTGTTACCTCTATTAGTACCCCAGCAGATCCAGTACCGTTTGAGCAACTTCATGATCTTTTTATTCATCAGGAGAGCGATCTCCGAATCCGTTCCCTAGGTCTTTCTTCTCTTCTTGCTGGATAGTGGTTGAAGCCCCTTTCTCAATTTCTGCTTCCATTGACGCAGTTATATGGTGCTACGAGCGCGACATCTGCAACTAAGATTAAGATAAAAAGTGGTCGTGTTGCTTTTTGGGGTTGCGGATTGATGAAAAAGTTTCCAATCCATAAAGGCCTAAGAAAGTATGAAGTTAGGGCAAGGGAAGATCTAATTAATATCACATGGTAAGCTATGGCATATTGGAATGGAAGGTCTCACAGGAAGGTGACATTTCGAATAGCCTCGGTGTGGGTTGGGTTTAATCCATCCAATAATCAAAGCAAATATTAAAGGACGCTAACCTGGTGTTAGGTTCATTCGTCCTACACCAAGGTCTGTGCTAATGCGGTCCCGACGGAGCTCGGTAGCTTCGGGGAGTCCCCCGAAATAGGGGCATAGATAGAAGGAGTTAGGATAACGAAGGTAGTAAGAAAGCTCTTCCTTTTTGACTACCTTACCCTGATGAGTCAAGGAATGATGATGTATGTTTCCGGGTTCTTCCCGATACGGGCATAGTGGCAGTAAGAGCCGGACTTACGGGCTAACTCAAGTTTCCGGCTTGAGCTCTAGGTTGCGTTGCTAGCGGGGTTAAAAGCGTTGGCTTTTTGTTCCTGGAGATCAACGGAACCTCGTTCTTTTTCTTCGACTTCTTGTTCTTACCTACCCCCCCGAAACTTGTACGCGGGAACCAAAGGTTAACCGTGAATGGGATCGACGTTTAACAATCTCCTTTTCTTCTGCTATTAGTATTAGATAATCTGCTACCGCAGAATCTCCGGATGTAGCTTCCATCAATGCCTGCCAAACTTCCACCGGATCCCCTTTGCTCAATCAGATGCCGTAGGGAAGGCCTACCCCCGAATCGGATAATGATAATGTAAAAGAATGACGTATGCTTTCTCTGTCCATTCTAACATTTTTTATAAGATACCGCTATTTCTGGTCCTTCCTTGACTGATTCCCGAATAGACGAATATAAGCGGAGCGAGGGCTTGATTTAATGAAAAAAAGACCTCCATAGGAAGTCAGCGGGTGGCGTGGGGGTGAAGGTTGAGGGCTTTCCTTGGAACTACCTTCTGCTTTAGATGACATTTGACGACGACATTGATTTCACTGACAATAGTAAGCCCCAACGCAGGGAGTAATAGAATGAATTGAATGCCGGTCTCCAAAGAAAGATATATGACGCTTGTCGGCCACTTCACTCTCTTCTGGCGTCTTTCCCCCCTTGAAGGTGCTGGCAGAACTCTATCTATCCGTCGAGTAGATACTTTTTTGGGGTTTGAGCACTTCAAAGAGTCAGTTTTTCTTTACTTCTTATAGTGCTATAGAAGGCCATTCCATAACCATAATAAATATAGGGCATCAGCCGTCACTATATATATAATTACTTACTAGTAATCGAATCTATAAGTGAGAAGTAGAGGAGTCCTTTCCCAGTATAGAGAGTAGTCAGGCCCAGTCGGCCAGTCAGTGGGACCGGGCTTGATTTTATTGAATTTGAATTGACACAAGCCTTGAAATGCCCGTTAGTAGCTGCTGTGCTCTGTTACGAGAACTCACTACTACTACTAGGTGATAGCGGAACCTAAGATCGTGCCCTTTCTATTGCATTGGAAGAGCAGTCCCCCCTCTTTCCTCTGAAATAGGCTGAATCTTTGCGCTACTCTGGGATTCCCCTTTGCCCAGAGAACAAAGCTGACTTGTCTGTCGATGATTGAAAAGAAGCCTTTCTGACTATTCAGTCTTTTCTTTCAAGACGGGGAGCTTTGGAGCTTTTCTAGTTATAGAAAGGAAAGTCACGAAAATCTCATAACATAACAATCAGACAGGTGGGATCACTATGTGGGGAACTTTCCCCGCTCTATGTTCTCAGCCAAGAACTCAACGGCGTCTGTCTAGGTGAATAATCAGTTTCTTTAGCTTAAAGGCCCGTCAACTCACGTTAGCTATAAATCCTATAGCAGAGGTAAAAGATTCCGTGGTAAAGGTAGATGACATTTCTGCTCTTTTGGTTCCCTTCCTTGAAGTTGAGAGCTTATTACCCTTCTGTTGGTGAAAGATCTAATCTTCCAAAGTGAATCTATCTAACTACTGGTTGGTCCAGCAAGACTAACCCGATGACGTGGCATCCGTTGACAATGGAGTGAGACTAACATCAGACAGTGAGGGGGCATGAATCACTTTTATCATCGGCGGGACGGCGAAGCAAAAAGCTTCTTTGATATATAGATCTAACTTGACCAATTTGAAATTTGAAATAAAAAAGATTCTATCTAAGGACTGGTTCTATCCCTTTTTATTCAAGAAATAATAGAACCGCTCCTAGTATCGGCACCCTTCTGATTACAGGAAAAACTATGGTGCTGGCCCTTTTATTAGTCTAATCTTGTCTTTCGATCCCCGAACTCCATCTTAGACTAGTCAATCAGACAATTTGTTTTTTTGACAAGACAACTGAGGAGACACCGTCTGATCCGGAGACAGACGCCGAAGTTCAATAGATGACCACAAAATCTGATTCAACAAGAACACCCAGAGCAAAGTGTGGCGGACCCTTCTCCTTCTCCTCCGGTTCCTGCAATGGGTTAAGTCTATAACGATTTTCATGAAAAATCCTCGCTTCAATTTATCCCAACAAACTGGAAAAAGTGATCAGATGTATTCTATGAATTAGATAACCTGAATACAATCTTACTGGACTTAGCGGACTGAACCCCTGTTTAGCCCCACATCCCCGCAAAGGGCTAAAGAGGAATATCGGCGTTTACGCTAAGTACGTAGTTCTTTAGATCATAAGATATGATATAGATATGATATAACAGCCAAGAGGGATAATTGAAAGAAGTATATTATCTTTAATAAATTACTCTTTAACGGAGGAGGAGGCAAGCGAGAAAACGGAAAGCGCGCTCCTTCGAGCCTCCGCTTGCTTCATAGGCATTGGGAGATATCTATCCTATCAGTTAGGCACATTTCTGCAGAAGTGGATTCAATTTAGGTTATGGAAGGAATGTGATCATGACTTTGTTGAGTAGATTGAAAATATACAGATTCGATCTTCAGATTCTAGTTCGATTCCAAAGTCCAGGAATGTTGACCGAAAAAAGTCTTTATGAAAGGAAATTCCCATGCCACCGCTTCAGGCTTACCGTACTTATTCCCATCCAAAGAGTTCAGGAAAGATGGAAACATAGATTGAAAATCTTTCTTTCCCCCAAAACAAACTCGCGAGAGAACGCCTTTTTCGGTCGTTGTTTACTCAGAAGGGAGGAGTACTTCAGTGGATTTTAGCGTTAAGAATTGACCGTCGACTGCTATAACAAAGAGGGATAGGCGCTAGGAAGAGAAAGAGGGGTTCGCGCGCACGAGAAGAAGGATGTGCCCGTGGATCAGCTTCTCCAAATAGCATGTGAAAAGCATATGCTTTTGCCACTTTTTAGGGAGCCGGGAAAGGCGCAAAGCGGCGCTCTTTGAGCCAATAAAACAAAGAAGAGGGCTTTCGCGGGCTTATATCAAACGAAACGGTCAATTGGCAAGCTTTCCTACCGTTTTCGCTCATAGACATCTGGCAATCAAATCAAAGAAGTTAATCGGGCTTTCAGCGTTAAGAATCGTGAGATTAGAATGAGTTCTTGCAAAGATCTTGAGCTTAAAAAAGCACTTAGCAGAAGGAAGCATCCATAGCTGTGGCGGGAACCACAGACTCCGATTACATGATGGAAGCACTAACATAATCACCACTTGGAGTATCAACGATCTCCATAGCCCTGAAAGTGAGACTGATCGACAGAAATAGGAGTAGTAGAAGCAGAAGAAAGAATGTTATTTCCCGGGTATGGAGGTTTGTTCTCTTCTGGAACAGGACTGATGGCAAGAACATTAGTACCAGACGTAATACATGTATCTTGGGCTCCTTAGGAGGAGTAACATGGGCAAAGGCTTGTTGAAGGGCTAAGGCCAGATTTTGAACCAATAATCGTTGGTCTTCTGATGGTTGGGCTGAGCAAGAGTACCAGCAGGCTTAGTTTTTGTGTCTTGCGAAACGAAATAAGGGCTGTAGGAGAAAAAGAGGAACTAGGCCCAACAACTGACCTTAGCCTTAGTAGAAGCCCGAGGTTTGTTCAAAATTTCTTTACCCTTCTTTTCTTTCCCGCCTTAGAAGCTGACCTATTTTGCGCATTAGAAGCATCCCACGAATCCCCAATCTGTGCTTCAACCGAAACAAACTTATTCAGAATTGGAAATCGATTCTGGTTATCAGAGGATCCTTCCTTAGCTGCAATATCCGGATTTCTTGGACGAGATTGACACCTTTGTTTTCTTTCAACTATCATCTAAATCGAATCGCCAACCTTTGATTCTCCGGGATATTCTCCTTGATTGCGGGAGATTTTAGAATACCAATATTCTGTCCACCTGGTGCAGCAGCAACACTTCCCTGAGCTGACGAAACCGGCGCCGGAGAATCACCAGACACGGGGATACCCACCGGGGCATTCAAGGGGCACTCCGATTGGTTATGACCATACAAACCACAAGAAAAACAAATGAAAAAAGGGGAATGGGATCAAGCTTGAAAGAATGCTTTCGAAAGCATATATAAAAAACTCCTTTTTTTTTAGCCGTAAGAAGCGAAAGCACAGCATGAAAAGTTTCATGTGCTATTCTCTTTTCTCCCCACCTTCACAACACTATGAAAAAGGGAAAGCACTTCGGATTCTTCTTCCTCCTTAATGCACTGCACCAACCACTCTTGCAGCTTTTTTCTCGTTTTTATAAAAAATTATATGATGAAAAGAGAGACCATTGTGAAGACAAGACCGAGTAGTACAAAAAGAAATGAAAGTTTTCCAATACCTTAACACTTCCTCATAGATATCATTCTTAGTAGCTCCGGGCGATAGAGCTTATAGCGTGAAGATACTATAAAGGGTGGGCTGCGGCGTCAGATCACAGGAAATGGAGTCCGAATTTACATTACCTCTATACTTGCACTTAGACCAGCCACGTAAAGGCTTTGTTTTTAGTTGTGGATGGAATCTTTGATACCATTCTCTATTCCCAAAACGGATTGATGACTGTATGCTATGCTCCCACAGACTTTTTTTAGCCTACTCTGTTTTTTCTTTCTTTGCTTGTTTGCGTCAATGAGGGAGTTTACTAGCTGGGCTAAAGGGCCATTCAAAGAGCAACTTCTTTCCCGATCAGAGAATGAGAAGGGGTTGTTTAGTCGGAGAATTGGTTTCTGTAGCATTATCATTATATAAAGAAGGTGCTGCAAAAGATGCTCATAACATCAACAGTTTACTGTCGTAATTAGTTGACTTGATCCAATGTGACCTTCTTCCCTTCCAGGCGTTATCAAGGCAGAATATGCGACTGATTCAATGGATGCATTGGATTCAAGGGATCGCTATATAAATTTATAAATTGCTTGCATAGAGGCTGTTCTCTAATCAAGGAGAATTGACGTTGGAAGATCCATTGCCTTGATCTTTCTATCAATCAAACGGATCCCGCAGATCCACCGACCTTGAAAGATAGGGGCATAGGGCGGCTTGCCTTCTGAGCTTCTCATGATCTCTAAGTAAGCGATACAATCTCAATCATTTCCTGTCAATGAGGAGCGAAAGCCAAAAGAGTGACAACGAGAGGAGCGACCATGTCTAACTCTCCAAACGTGGTCATACCAGTTGATGCCACTAAGGCAGAGAGAAGAGGGAAGATGATAGGAAGGTGATGCACAATGGGTTCCTGAATACATACTCCTTTTTCTTTGGAGGAAAGAAGATCACCCTAGTTCCTTTATCACCATCCGAGCTCCACAAAAGCAAACCTCAAAAGAAGCCCGAGCATTCTGGTTGTTTACTAACCTTTAGTGAACCACTTCGTCAGGCCTCATACCATGAGTTTAAGGCTTTTAAAGAGTGGATCTTGAACATCCAAGAGGAACCAGAAACTCCCCTTCCAAGCCACCCTATTGCTATTTCATTGATACACCAATTCTGTCACTTGTTTCCAGAGGAGATACCTACGGGTTTGCCTCCTAAGAGAGATATCCAGCACCACATTGATCTTATCCCAGGTTCTGTCCTTCCAAACAAACCAGCATATAGGATGAATCCTTTTGAAACCATGGAGATTCAAAGGCAAGTGGAGGAACTAATGTCAAAAGGGCTTGTACGTGAGTCTTTAAGCCCTTGTGCCGTGCCTGCCCTATTGGTTCCTAAGAAGGATGGCAGCCAACGTATGTGTGTGGATAGCAGAGCCATAAACAAAATCACTATCAAGTACAGGTATCCTATACCTAGGCTTGAGGATATGCTAGATGAGTTACATGGCTCAAAGGTGTTTTCAAAGATCGACCTTCGAAGTGGATACTACCAAATCAGAATCCGAGAGGGAGATGAATGGAAGACGGCTTTCAAGACCAAAGGAGGGTTGTATGAGTGGCTTGTTATGCCATTTGGTCTTTCCAATGCTCAACGCACGTTCATGAGGCTAATGAATCAAGTATTCAGGCCTTATATTGGTTCGTTTGTGGTTGTTTACTTCGATGATATTCTGATCTATTCTAAGAGCGAGCAAGAGCATCAAGATCACCTCAATCAGATTATGCTTGTTCTTGAACGTGAGAGATTGTATGGTAACAAAAAGAAATGTACCTTTTTCACTCATGAGGTCACATTCTTAGGTTATATTGTTTCTGGTGAAGGCATAAAGGCAGATGAGAGCAAGTTAGAGGCTATTCGGTCATGGCCTCTTCCACAAAGTCTACACGATGTTCGAAGCTTCCATGGCCTTTGACAGGAGGTTTATTAGGAACTTCAGCACCATAATGGCTCCCATGACTGAGGTGATTAAGGGTACATCATTCAAATGGACCCCTAAAGCCCAAGCTGCCTTTGAGGAAGTAAAGAGAAGACTAACTCAAGCACCTGTTCTAGCTTTGCCGTGCTTTGAGAAAGTCTTTGAAGTTGAATGTGATGCATCTGGTGTTGGTATAGGTGGTGTTCTTACTCAAGAAGGTAAACCTTTAGCCTTCTTTAGTGAGAAACTGTGTGATTCAAGGCGAAAGTATTCCACCTATGACAAAGAATTCTATGCAATTGTGCGTTGTCTCGAGCATTGGAGCCATTATCTCGTGGCTAGTGAGTTCATTTTGCATTCAGATCACGAGGCTTTGAAGTATATTCAAGGCCAACACAAGTTAAACTCACGCCATGCTAAGTGGGTTGAGTACCTTCAGTCATTTCATTTCACTATCAAGCATAAATCAGGGAAACTCAACCAAGGAGCCGATGCATTATCTAGGTCGTTGAGCCTTTTTCAGTTAGATGCTTGTATACTTGGTTTTTAGCATATAAAAAGTTTATATGCTGATGATGAAGACCTTGGGGAGTTAGACTCTGTGTGCCAAAAGCACCCCAAGGGAGATTTCTTAGTCCAAGAGGGCTTTTTGTTCAAGGGTACACGGTTGTGTATCCCAAAGTGTAGCACCCGTGAGCTCTTAATTAGAGAGGTGCATGGTGGTTCTTTGGCTGGTCATTTTGGAGAGTCCAAGACCTTAATCATGTTAAGGGAACATTATTACTGGCCAGGAATGGAGAAGGATGTTCAAGACATCCTAAGGAGATGTGGAACGTGCCAAGTTGCTAAGAGTCACTCCCTTCCCCACGGCTTATACACACCCCTTCCAGTTCCAACTTTACCTTGGGTGGATGTAAGCATGGATTTCATTTTGGGTTTGCCTAAAACCCAAAGGAACAAGGATTCCATATTTGTGGTGGTGGATAGGTTTTCAAAGATGGCACATTTCATACCATGCAACAAAACCAATGATGCTACACACATCGCGGAGTTGTACTTCAAGGAGGTAACCAGATTACATGGTATTCCTAGGTCCATTGTTTCTGATAGGGATACAAAGTTCTTAAGTCATTTCTGGATTGCCTTATGGAAGAAACTTGGTACTAAACTCATGTATAGTACCACTTGTCACCCCCAAACTGATGGGCAAACCGAGGTGACTAATCGAACCCTAGGCACTCTCCTAAGGGCTTTGATTCAACCTCATGCCAAAGCTTGGGATCTACTCTTGCCACATGCTGAGTTTGCTTACAACAAGGCACCAAGCAAGGCTACTGGTCTATCCCCCTTTAAAGTGGTCTATGGAATTGATCCCCTTGGTCCACTTGATCTTACTCCACGGCCCTTAGACCAGAAACCAAGTGCGGATGCAGCAGCAAGAGTGGAAGAGATTCTGAAGCTCCATGAGTTAGTTAAGGGCAGAATAGATTATACTAATGCATAATCTAAAGCCCAAGCTAACAAGCATAGGAGAAAGATGGTTGTTAAGCCTGGAGACCTCGTATGGATACATTTGAGGAAGGAACGTTTTCCTTCCAAAAGGAAGAACAAACTGATGCCAAGAGCTGAAGGTCCATTTGAGGTTTTGGAGAGGGTAAATGACAATGCCTACAAGGTTGATTTGCCAGGAGATTATGGAGTTTCAGCCACGTTCAATGTGGCAGATTTGAGCCCATACCTTTCAGATGACTACCTAGCAGATTTGAGGATCAAATCTTTTCAACAAGGGGAGGATGATGGAGTCCTACCTAGCCAAGACCCTAAGGATGATCAATCAAGTGACGGAAGTCCAAAATCAACGTCCAAAGTCCAAAGGATGGCTCACATTTTGCAAAGGACACAAACAGAAGCATCCGGGTTCAAGGCTGATTTCAAGCCCGGTTTTGTGTTCTTGATTACTTAGGCCTCCATGAGGTTGAAGTCCCAATTTTTTGCATATCTTGGATCCCCAAGATGTTATCTACCTGGTCCAATTGATAAATTCAAGTTAAGTCAAGTGGAAGTTGAAGAACCAGGTCATTTTTGCAAACCGTGCAGGCTGGAACCCGGTTTAGACCAGTCTGAGTATTCTGAGGTTTTGGACGGGCAAATGAAGTCATAAACGTGTGATTCCACTTGGAGGAGCTAGAAGACATCCAGAGCTTTCCAACCATATGTGGCAATCCAAATCATGCCCACGTTTTGCATGGGATATGTGGCGTCCAAACGTTGCCTGCAATCTGCCTGAAACTGCCCGGTTGCACCTAATTGGTGCATTTGGTGGTTGATGTCATTCTAGGCGTCCAATCCCTACCTAGCAGCATGATTGAGCAGTTAAAGGAGTAATGGACACAATCATGGAGCAACCATATGAAGAACCAATGAGGAACAAGGAGAGAAAGGCAGAAACATCCTCATTGGCCAGCCGTAAAGCAACCCGGGAACCAAGCAGCTTTCTCCTTTACTCTCACACATGACCAGCTGCCTTTTTGCTTAATTGCTTACTTAGTAACAAGTTTAGCTTTAATCCTAATGATTAAATAGACTCAATGGTTGTAATTAGCAAGGATTAAGCTAGGAATTAGTTTAGTGTTTCACGGGTTAGCCTAAACCGTGAACTAAGCAAGATTAGGTTGTTTTGCGCATCCAACAACTGAAAGAGTTTGCTCCGAAGGGTTGAGTTGCGTAATAGCAGATTCGTAGGTCAATAAATCGTTGGATTTGAAATCGAACTCTCTACCTTGGGCGGATAGGAATTGAGACCTTCAAGGGTCCGCTCTTCTCTCCTCGTGATCGAAGCTGACCCCAGAAGTTGGGTATTCCTTCTTAAGATGACACTAAACCTTCCGATCTTGCTAGCCGGGGGCTCAGTCTTTCAAGATGAAATCTTTCCCCTTCCGGTCCCAGGGAATCGCTCTTATAGTAGGAGGTTGACTATGTCCCCAACTTCTCTTTATTAAGAAACTCGGTTTATAACTAGAATTCTAATAAAAAGATTGTACCCTAAGCGCTGATCCCATGGAGAGCCAACTGCTTCATGCCCCAGATCGGGGGGATTCTTATTGTGTGTGGTCATATTTCCTATTCATTGAGTAAAGGGCCGCGTTAGACCCGCAAGGCTTTCATCGGAGCACATCGCTTTCGCTCCTTAGTTTCTCAGTGGAAGAGGACCTTTCTCGATCAACTATCTTACTTGAATGAAGAAAGAAGTAAACTTTCTATAGAAAATTATCTGAATAGCCGAATAAAGGAATTTTGGGCTTGATAGCCACTCCCCTGAAAAACTGCAAAGAAGACGAATCGCTGCATCCAGCTCCTCCAGTCTCCCCCTTAGTTCACTATTTGATTGTATATAGAGTCGAGTGCCTGTCTTTGATTCGGGTTTGGATATTCTACCGTCTTTCCTGCCCCTCTCTCTCTTAATCAAAAGCCCCTAAACCTGTGAGGGTACTTTTCTTTTTAGTTGAGAAGTAGCCATTTGCTTCAAACAGGCACCTTGGAGAAGCTGCTTTCCCTTAACGGTTTTTATAATCCCCAAAACCAGATGAAATAGCTTCAAAATGCTCATACCAATTTTACCATCCGGCACTAAACGAAGTAGGTCGATACCAATAACAGGAACCCTCTTCCATAAAGAAGAGCGAAACTCTCGCCTATCCGATCAATGGAAAGAAATGACTCCTAAATCAGTCCCTCAAGCGTCGGAATGTTAATCCACTCCTCCCTAAGGCTTCGACCATGCGAGTGCGAGGTATCTAGACCTACGTCCGAGGTTAACAAATAGAACGCAATCCGAGTTTGTGGTCTGAACGAGCGAGAGGTCCGATGGTCTCGAGCGTAAGCGATCGGGTACTTAACGTACGTTATCCCGGGTTAGTTATTGCTTCAAAGAGGGGGACTGGAGACAACCTACACAATCGTAGACTAGCCCCTTATCCAAAGACGGCACCTAACGCCATCACCAAAGTAGACTACCTAATCAACATCCTGAAACAAGTAGATGCAAAGGATACTACCATCGTCCGCCAAGGCATCAAAAGCAGCCATCAAATCTCAGGCTACGAAGCACTTTCAAAGACAGGCTGAGTTAAGTCGTTTGCGCAAGGGGACGAAGGCAGAAGCTGAGTCCGAGGAGTAAGCTGTAAGCAGAGGACCCAGCAATTATAGAAGGAGAACGGAGGAACTAAGACTTTTTTCTAATCATACGGAATGGTTTCAATCTTTGTTCTACGCCGATCGGAGTTACGCTGTCGAGTCACCCGGAGTTCGATCCATTAGGTTCTTCGATTAAACCAAAGAGATAGAAAACTAATTTCTTTGGCACAGTCTTTCCTGCCTTTCCCTTCCTTAGCCTTCCGTTCCTTCCATCCTTTTAGGTGTTGGAAATGAGTGGGCACTTTTAGGGACTTTGTCCAAGCCCGGTAGAAATGTTGAGGTTAGCCCACACCTGTCGAAATTGTTAGGTTTAGTCCACACTGTCTTAGGTTTGGGGAGAGGAACCGGCAATGTCCGGACAAGACAAGGAATGTAAACAAGCACAGACAGACAGACAGGGTACTACTAGCAAGAGGAATTTTTTCCAGCCTCTCTTGCTAGATGAAGATCATGGTATATGTTATAGGTGGTCTTGGTCTTTGTCGTGGCCTTTTACCCGGAAGGAGAAGTTATGCTTCTCCGGCTGTTGCTGAACTGAAAGTACCAGTTCACACTCATTTCAGGTTCACGGCGGATGGGGGACTCTATCATACTAAATAGTAGTGATTTGTATCAGATCACAACACTTTAAATGTTTTTGGACTTTTCTAAATTCTCACTGAACTTCTACCTCCCAACGATAGAGGAGCAAAACGTTCTATGCTACTTGATTCTCTTATTCAATTTCTAGTTAGTTCCAGCATAACATACTATACTAGCTGCGCTTATTCCAACAAGACCAAGAACAACGGATATTGCAGCGCTTACTGTAAGAGCTTCTTATAGCACAAGAACAATTGATGATTCAATTGCTAAGAGCGCATTCTGTCGTATGGATGCTATCTGCAGTGAAACAATTGAGAAGGACCTTAGCTCCCGGTGACCGGCAGACTACCTGCATGCAGCTTTCTCTGTCCACTCTCACTTCTTCATGCATTCGATCCAGCATTCCTTCACTTAGAATATAGAATAACGATCGACAAGTCCAGAGTGTGCACCAACGAGAGATTGAAGTACGCTTGCAAGATTCTCCGAATAGCAGCATTCTTCTCTACTATGTGATTATGTGAGAAGTCAGTCTCAAGACTGTCCCGGCACAGAAGGCATTGAATACGGCTGTCATAGAGTTAAGGCTAGCAACTGATTCTCCGGTAAGATAGATTCAGTCAGTTCCGGCCGGCATTCAATCAAGAAAGAAAAGAAATGGGCATTGCTTGAGCTAAGTCAAGCTTTTTTTCCAAGTGTTGTAAAGACGGGCTACAACGAAAGTCAACAAGAAAGATGAAAACTTCCGTCACTGCGCACCACTTTGGGCTCTGGTCCACTTTCGCTCCGTTTACGCGAATCGGTTGTATCTGCCCGCTAGGAACGCTGGCATCAGGAAAAAAGACAACAGTCCCGCTAAAGGCCGCTGTCTCTTCCACATTCGGCTGCGGGCCAGAAGGAATTGCCTTTAAAGAGGAATCATCATTAGCAATCTGAGGAGCAGTCGGTGAAGCTTTTTCTCATGTTGTTCTTGATCATGGCACAGATGTCTTCATTTGGTTGGGCGCAGCTGCTCAAGAAGGAAAAAGTGCGGCAGCTTTAGCTGCTTGTAGAACATTGTCTGAAGAGCTCACTGAAATGCGGTTTCTAGCTCCTAGGATCCTTGCCAAATAGCTTGGCTTGATCTTTCCGAACTTCAAAAAATAGGATTCCCGGGCGATTGAATATGACTTATTAAAAGGAGAAGGGATCCTCTTCTTTTAAAGCACCAAAGGAAAGAAGCTAAGCGTATAATAACCAAGAAGGCAGAAAAGGGATCCTTTCATGCGATTCAATCTCAAATCGACGACGAGGGATTCTACCACGCTCACTTTGACGTAGCTTAACTTCTTCTTGATCCTGCTCCATTGGAGTTGGTTCATTCAGTGTGTCGCTCCCACTTGCCCCAGGAGGCTGAGGAATGACTTCCTCTTCCTCAACTGGTTGATTAGGTGCTCCAAGATCTGGATCTTCGATTTCATAAAACTTGAAGGCCTTCTTTCTCTCACACTTCCGTCAGCTTCTTCACCAATGAACACATATAGCCCTTGGAATGCTCAGGATCTTTTCTAAAGAAAAACTTTTTCCTCCTTGACCTAACTTCCCATGCTTATGAGAAGGAGTGTGAACGTAAGCTTAAGCTGCCGAAACCTATGGTCGTTGATTACCCAAATCAGCCTTTTCCCCATTGTTCTTATGTAAGAAAATTCTTCTTGATATTCAGGATTTTTGACTGAAGAGTTGACTCAAGTTGAAATAGATAATAAGCATTGTAGAATGATTAGATATTGTTACAACTCATCTATTCAATTGTGCAAGAATATAGCTTTGGAAAGGATGATTGAATTCATAAGATAGTAGGCAAAGATTAAACAATAAGGAAGGGTAACCTTTCCCCCGTCCTCACTTCGCTCGCCTCGGCTTCTGCTTTTGTTTTAGCGACTCTTTTTTATCCGCTGATTCTCCTGTGGCATCTCTTGCTTTAGCTTAGTGCTTGCTAAAGCTAGCGCTTATTTTATTTAGTTGGAGAATACAGGACTTAGAGCAGGCGTCGCGCTCAAGTCGAGACTCTTATATGTCAATAGAGAAAGCAGATTCAGTTTCCCTTTATGAGTACCTATCCCTTACGGGTTCGAAACTTGCTCCTTCCTGAGTTTTTGGCAACAATTCTCTATTACATAGCAACAGCTTCTTCTTCTTCTCTGTATGGAAACTTGCTTCCCCGCGGGGTTTGAGCTAACCGTGCCACTAGCCTTTACACAGCTGATTAGCCTCGAGTCAGGCCTCAGATCGGAAGTGCTTTCGCTCTCAACTCTTGTTTCTTATGCCCGAAAACTAGAATCAGAAGGAAGAGCTACTGGCTTGGGAGAACTTGAATCTATCTATCCGCTATCTATAGTATAGGAAGATGTCCCGGTCGAGAAGTGATCGAAGCCTGGGTGAATCTACTCTCCATACTTAACACATGGGATTTGTGGATTGCACCTTTGATATCAAATCCGCTAAGAACTTCCCAATCAAATAGATCTCCCCTGGCTAGTAATCTCACCGGTGAAGTTATAGCTCTCGAACAAGCGGTGAGAGGCGAGGTTGCCCGGGTCAACGGATCGAAGGCAGTATTGAACGTTCCCACCTGACTACGAAATAGGCTAGCTGACCTAGCAGTGAAAGACGAGAGAGCTGACCAGAAAATGAAAGATGAAATAGCTGGTCCAGCGATGACATTTCTGAGGTCTGGCACCACATTGCTTTCTAGTAAAGAAAGATTAGGAAGACGCCTGCCTAACTAACCATAATAGGAAGAAGGGCATTCAGGTGAAAATCCAGATCCATCCATAGGTGGGAGTATGTCACGCACGAATTCATTTTGTCAGTCCCAGCTGTAGTCTTATCTACCGTGAATGCGTAGTCGAACCGTACTGTGTATCGATGATGTCCGGTTTCACCAATTTCATACATATGGCTGATGCCATATTGTCTATCCAAACGAGCAACTTACAGAAACTCTTAACTAACCCTTAGGCAAGCAGAAAGCACTCTTTCCTCCAGTCTAATGAAGGGCTAACGAGAAGATTGACTTTTCCTCTCCCTTAGTACAACTATGTACTTTTAACCCTTAGGTCGTATTCCATAACCTCAGACACAGATAGAGTGGAACTAGAATCGACTTTCTTTGAGAATTACATATAGAAAGAGAAGCTGCTTCATTGTCTAATGGGTCGGTGGGTCATTTTCTTAGTGAATCGGCTCTGACGCTCTGCGTCCGTGGGATCAACTCTATCTTAGAGATCTGGAGGATCCGCAACTTCAAGCTCTCGAGTGGGAACAGGATCTGCTACTGCTGATAGGTATGTAATAGAAGAATCTGGATCTGCGAGATATGGATATGAAAGAGGATATGCTCGAACCGGACCGCATCTCGAAACGCACATGGAGAATCTGCTGGTGGACCCCCTTTCCTTTCTTTGATTCAAAACTCGGTCGAATACGTCGTTAACCTTTGTGGTGGATCGACGAGAGTGCGCCTAGCCAGGAGTGTGGGTGGTGTCACCTCCCGTGCGCTAGCTGTGCCTTTGCCGGATGTTTATTCGCCCACTCCTTCACAGAGCGATGACTAACAGCCGGGAATTCTGTTAGTAGAGCCTGAAAGTAGCGCTTGGCTCGATTCCTACCACGGACGGGGATACATTTCATCCATATCTTAGGCCTCACATGGACGGATATTTTTATGCTTATCATATCACGGCTTCCTAAGATGCTAACACAGAGGCTACTATTGCTACGGGAGCTTATTGGTGGAGCAAGAAGAGCGGAGTAATGTCCACGTGGAAATATTTTTCATTTAAAACATCCTTCGCTCCTCGTACCTTTACAGGAGACCCTATTTGCTCCTTATTTATCACGGGCTATAGAGGAGAGGAGGAAGCTCGCAACAAGCATAGTTCGGATGGTTAGGGGAGAGGGGGAAAAGACTACTGATTGAATCTTTCGTCTATATTGGGCTAAGACCTCTATCTTGCTATTAGGTAGGAGTAGCTTTCCTTCAGATCAATATATTTATAAAATAACTCCTAACTTCAGTTTATGATCCTTAGAAGGCAATCCCCTTACTCAGGATTAGAATCTAATAGAAAGGGGTCAACATTACGAAATTAGCCAGGTTCAGTTCTGACTATAGCTGCAACCGCACTCATATTGGGGAGAAGTGTACCGCCCTCGATCAAAAACGAAATTTCAAAAGAGAAGAAAGATCGTACGCTAAGGTCCCTAAGCATGCACGAATGGTGTAACGACTGCCCCGCTGTCTCCGACATCCCCTCCGCTAGCTGGACCCAACAGCACCCACATGAAAAAGCCCGCTTCTTCCTTTGGTACCTCTTCCTCGGCTCGCTGACTGGACTGACTACCTGGGCTAGTTCGCTTTCCAATAGTAAGGAGGAGCACCCTAACTTAAACTGCTGGCTTAGCTGCCTACTGACTCCTTCCTGGGAGAAAGATATGGTCTTTCCGTATCGAATCAAAGCGGACCCCTAAGTTAAGTGACCCAAGGGTAGCAAAAACAAAAGGATGGATTGAATATTCTTCTGGAAAAGGGTGCTACGGGTCCTTGAACTTCGACATTCGAACTCCACCAGATGTTGAGATTCCTCAAGACATCACTGAGTTTGTAGGGACTCACCCCGGAGTACATCCCGGAAACCCCACTACCAGAAGAAATGATCCCCTTCTTGCCGGAATATACTCCGACCTACACCGGAGGAGCCTTTCGAGGGCAATTTCTTCGAAGAGACAACTTCCACGCCTTCTGCTGCTAGGCCCACTGCTGTGGATACGTCTTCCTCTTTTGTCTTCTATCCTTCAGAAGACACTCAACAGCTGGAGATTGCTCACTCATCTGCCTTTAGGCAGGCGGTTATCGACCTTTTCGCAATCTTCGGCTTGCCTTTATGGTTTGCTTTCAGCAAGAACAATTGATGAGTGATCCGTGGAAGGCTTTGATCTTTTTGATTCTCATTGAACTGAAAGGAAGACGAGCATTCTTTAATTTCCCTTGGCCTTTAATTCACTCTGATTGACGCTACCCGGTCCACTCAAAGCTTGAAGGATGAAGAGGCTGACCTCTGTTTTTGAACTTTTTGGTCAAGGTTTGTTATCTTAAGCATTCCTCTTGGAACGACTAGCTGGAAAGGCGCTGACGCTTTGCCTTGTTATGATAGGGGGATGAGGGGCAAGTAAACTTGAACAAGTATGGAATTGACGCCTTTTCGCTTTCAGCGCCTCGACTCAATCCAAACCAAAAGGGGAAGTCGGCTAACTCAGAGAAAGCGGCCAAAAAGAAAAAGGAAGTAGGGCCGGCCAAAGGCGAAGTCGTAATAGTCAATCTAACCTGTAAGCGGAGCGGTAGAAGGGAAGTGAGAATCAACCAGCCAAGGCGGAATAGTCCGATCGAACCCCGGGAATGAAGTCCTTTGTCTGGTAAGAAGTTGTTACTGAATATCTGTCCTTACTTGAACAAGTATGGAAGGTTCTCTCATCGCCCGAGATAAAGGGATAGTAGCATCCGAAGCAACCAAAAGAAGAGTCTAAAGTAAGCAGGTCGAGCAAAGGGGCACGGTTCTTAAAAAGTAGTAATGCCAGTCGTAAGCCAGGGAAGCAATTCCTTCTGTAGTATAGCTAGTCAGTGGGAGGAAAGGAAAGCAATCCAAATCAAATCAGTACAGTAGCAATCCGCTTTCAAGCAGGCGAGTGTAGGATACGGAATGAGACAGGAGCTAGTAAGCTAGTACAGTATACGAGCTAGTAGCTAGTTATATAAGCTACTAGCAAGCTAGCATACGAGCTAGACTAGGACTAGCATATTGGGCCTTAACGCTCCGTAGAGTAAGAAGCACTATTGCGCTGCCTACACAATGTCCGCGGCCTAGTCTCTCTAGCTCTCCGAAAAACATAATACATGACGGCAGCTTCAGCACACACTGCTATCGCATTCACCTTTTTTTTAGTGCCTGATTAGTGTCTGGATAGAAAGACCTTCTCCCCTGATCAAGTTGTGAAACCACCACATAAGCCCTTATGCGGACGTAGCTTAAAGTGCAAGTGAAATATCGACTTTCATTCCACTTTAGAAAACTATAGTAAACTATAGTAAAGTAGCAAAGTTCAGAGGAGCAGCAGGCAAGCTTCAAGTTCATCCATTGAAGTTGAAGTAGTTTCAGTACTTCATCGATTTTAGTTTCAGTAAACGATTGATCTCTATCGTATCAAGCATGAATCGATCTTTTTTATTCAATCGTTATCCCCTTGCAATTGATCTGTGCGATATCGAGTATGCTAACGCGAATCTCTAACGGTCGTAATCAAATCTCTCAATCGTTTTCTCCTGTCGTTAACTCTCGAAAGTGAAGCAAGGCTCTCAAACGGGGCCGACAGTTAGACCTTTTTTTTTTCAATCCTCTCCCGGTGTTCACTACGTACCTCTCCTTTCAGTCTTTTCACTACGTACCTTGAAAGTGTAAGCAAACAAGGGATAGCAGGTTCAAGTCAATGAATACTATCACTATCCAGCAAGGCCTAGGGATTTTCATTGACGGCCAGTGATAAGGCGAGTGAAAGAAAGATCATATGATAAAGAAGGGGCAAAAGCAATAAAGTTTTCACAAGCAGTTCCAATTCCCAGCTATTCAATTGCAGTTCTAGGATAATCTCTTCCAGCTATTTTCCCTTACATCACCATGGCCTTCCCTTCCTTCTGCATTCGATCTAGTAGAAGTTTTGCAGTGGAAGTTTCAGCCATTGGAAGCACTTCTTGGGGCTTGAGATCCTGTTACAGTTCCCAGCCTTACAGTGAAAGTGAAAAATCCTGTGAGGAGAGATGTATTAAAATATCTTTCTTTATATAGTACGTTATTAAGCTAGCATTTTACAAATGCTTGTAGCAATTAAGGGATATCAAGATATAGGGATAGCCAGAAAATGAATTAATTAGAAAGTCAAATCGTCGTTTTGCTTAGCTCTATCCTCCATCTCTATAGCAAGTTCTCTTTCAAACAAGGGACAATCCATGACGTCTACTATGCGATTTCCTGTGTCATTAATTAATTAATTAATAGTGAATAGATAAGCGAGTGTAAAAAAGTGGCATATCTCCTCTTAGTTAATAGTGAATAGATAAGCGAGTGTAAAAAATCGTCTGAGCAAATCATTTAACTGGCCAGTTTACTTTCCAGCAGTTAGTTGCCATCCAATTTCTGTCCCTGATTGACTTCCTATTGCGGAAGCGCCTCTTGCAGTCTTTTTTGATTTTTTAGTTGGAGTGTTAAGACCTTACAGACAGTCTACCCCTAACCTAAGGAGTAGTTGATAGCCCCAGTTTCAATATTTTCGCCTTACACTGAAGTAAGGGTTAGAACGAGTGGTCAGGAGTCTGTGATAAAGGCTTTTGCCAAGAGTAAATAGAAAGCGCTATTTTCGTATCATCTTACATGCTTCCAGGGCTATTGGACATTCTCCTAACAGTACTAGGCTAAGACCAGTAAACTAATAGCAGTTGGAGGACTATAAAGGACTATAAAATGAAAAATAAAGTACTCTTTAGAAGACCATAGCTGTAGATTGGCTAAGGAGGCTTCCCTGAGAAGAGGGCTAGGTCAATCCATCATTCTGTGAGAGAAGCAGTTCATTTCTCTTCTATATGCCTCCAGTAAGCAAGACGAAAGAAAGTAAGATAGGGCAAGCCTGCTAGTTGGAGTTTGAGTTCCCGGTGAATATGGATCGTAGTCATCCCTTACTGTCAGTGGAACAGTACCTTTTGCCTTTCCAAATAGTGCCAGTTCCAAAGTATGATTGATAGTCTCAGTCCTCGGCCTACAAATCGACTTTGTAATCCAGATTGGTACAGTTCTTTTCAGTGAAAGATAGTTCTTATATCAATGCATATCACCCTATATGTAAACGCATATTGAGTAGCCCGTTAATCTTTCTCCATGCTGATTAATAGAAAGGGAAGCTACGAAGTCTTGGGGTGCTTTCATGAACATGGATACCACCTCCATTCATATCCCTCTTTGGGACGGACTGGTGGAGTGAAAATCTTAGCCCAAACGTGTATCAGGTACGAAGCTTGACTTAAAAGATGCTTAGTGGGACAAAGAGATTCGAAGATTCAGAGATGGACTAGAGTTAACAATTAACAATAGGCAAACAAAGATTAACCTTTTTATTTGAGCCTAACTATATAAGGATAAGGGGGAGCCCCGATAGATAGTGGAAATGCTTGATCTTACCATAAAATAGGAATAGAAAATAGAATAGGTACGGTACTCAAGCGGAAGTGGAGCTAAATGCTTCCCTTGAAAGAAGCACAAGCAAAACCGCTGGGAAACTACAATGTTGCTTAGGTTACATTGACAATAAGTACTTCAACCATTTTCTTTTCTTCTATTTTCCACTAAAAAAACATCTCCCATGATAAAATGGACGCTTTTCATTCCTCTTTCGTCCCTTCTTTTTTCTATGGTTACCCAGAATCAGTACCAAGTTAAGTTGACTCGGAATCGGTGTACCTGGTTAAGAAAATTGAAGGTTAAGCTTTAAGAAAAAGACGTTTCACTTTTGATGGAAAATCAAGACTGATTTTATCCTGGGCAAGTAATATCTAATAAAAAAGGTTCCAAACCTAGATGACTAATAACTAATAATAAGAAAGGGCTAGGTTTCAGTCTCAATGGAAGATATTCTTAAGGCTTGACTGCACCTTGCTTCTAGTCTGACGGAAAAAGGCGAATCCAAGGGCTCTTTACTAATAGAAAGTTTGTAGAGGATACTTGCTGTACTCCCATCCGCTTTCAAGTAGATAAAGAAGTTCAGGCTAGTGACATCAGCTATCGGCTATTGGCCTTTGTGAAAGCTTCTCCTCAATATGTTTGATCCCTTTTCAAGCCAGTTAGGTCTTAGAGAAGGACCTGATTTACCGCTCCGTGGGTAACAACTTCCGATAATCGATAATCATTCCTTGCTTTGCGCGTCATTCAGTATGGTGATAAACATGTTTAAATAACAAGGGAGAATAGCTCTTAAGAGAAGAAAATGGCTGCTTTGGGGAGGAGGTCTCCGCTATGAATCGTCATGTCTGACCTTTTCCTTATTAAAGAATCGTGAAGTAGGGATCCCTTCCTGCTCTCTTCTTTCCTTCTTTTTCAGCTCTCCTCGCTTTCTTCTTTGATGGCCATTACCTTTTCCCCATAATTCCCTATTTCGTCTTATCTTAGAATAAGCAAGAATTTATGAGGGCTGAAGATCCAAAGCATAGTAATGGCTGGGGTCCCATGATTCGTATTTCCTATGATTGACGGAGAACGGAAAACTTGATTATGCGAATAAAAGGGCCAATGGGCTTGGTCTAAAGTCAGATAAAAAGCACGTCCAGGGTCTAGCTCTCTGATGGTAAGGTATTGCATATTGGATTTTCGTTGCTTATATCTTCTTCCTATCTAACAAGGGGAAGGGTGCCTTATAAATTTGCTTGAAAGAAAGGTAGGTCAGGTCAGAGCTCTCTCTTGACGAGGTACGATTAGTCTAGTTCTTGGTTTATGCTTAGGAGTGAGCTAATAGAATAGATGTCCACTTACCTGTCCCTGAAAGCAACGGAGAAGTTGGACTCGGAATCAATCTTGAATATGCCTAAAAGGCCAAGACCTACGTCACTCTTGTCTAAATCAGTGACTTCCTATCCTTTACCTAGAAAGACTAAGAGAAGGGTCTATCACTTATCTTATTTCTTAAGGGAGGCTTGAAGCTCTCTATTAGCTTAGGTAGGGATAGACTTGGTCTTCCTTCATTCTTAGTAGAGAAAGTAGGATGCTATAAAAGTAGCTAGTCTCGCGGTATCTAAGATAAGCCTCTTAATTGGGACAAAGGAATCGCTCATCACTCTCTTTTCTTAAGGGACGATCATTCGTTTTATTAATTAATAAAGGAGCTTACAGAGATCTCTCTTATTAGCCAACTCCCCATGATGGAGTAGGACTGTGAGGCGCCTTCAGTCTGATCGAAGAAATAGCCTTGAATATAAGAGATAGAGATCGGTCCTTGGCTATAATAGCTAATAGGCTCGGCTCGCTACTGACTGATGACTTACTTTCTTTGACTAGGTATGAGACTGCGGCAAGGATGAATCAAGAAGGGAAGAAGGGAAGGGCTGTCTTAAACATACTCTTGAGTCCTTTGGATTTTCAGCTCATACTATGAAGTTGATTATTAATTGTGTGTGACGGACTTCTTTCTCGATCCTTTGGAATGGTGAGCGCCTTCCTAGTCTAAGTCCCAAGCGTGGTCTAGATCCGCTTTCTCCGTCTTTGTTTGTATCTGCATGGAGCAATTCTCTCTGCTCATATCAAAGAAAGTCATAGAGAAGGACTGGAAACCTCGTCTGTGTTCTAGGAGTGAAATGATATCACATCTGCTTAAAGCTGATGATGTTATTCTCTTCACTAAGGCTACCAGAGGGCATGGTTCGGATGACTCAGAATGCTTTTTTAGGGCCCCGGGAATGAAAGTCAATGAAAACAAGTCGTCAGTTATTGCTGCTCCTATTGTTTCTCGGCGCACTCGGGTCGTTTCACTTGTCATTTTCCCTTCACTAGTGATTTGGGTAGATATCTTTGAGTCCCGCTTCTCCCACACGCTCATCATCTTGACCCGTGAACGGATCCTTTATTTGAAAAGGGAATAGAGCGGGGATAGCATCACCGAATATGTTAGACCTCGCGGAACAGTCACCCATTCCGGGAAACCGCAGGATATCAAACTATTAGAAAACCTATAACCCTTGAGTGAGTTTGCAGTCAATCTGACTTTCGATTCAGCAATACGAACAGAAGACTGTAAAGAGACTTGAAATCAGAGAGTATTACGGCTATCTTTCCTGTTCAAGCAGATGAATCCAAGAAAGAAATTCTATTTATTGCCCGCTTTCGTTCTTTGTAAAATAAAGCGCGCTAGCGCGCTTTCCGTTTTCTCGCTTCCCTCTCCTCTCGCCGATGGTTTGAGAGTTGCCTTGGCGTGACGCTAATCGAATTAGAGGAAAGTGCTTGAGTTTCACTCATCTTATGCCTTTGGCCCAGTTGTTTGATAATCGATAGTTGCTGTCGGATTTCCGTTTTAGCAGCGTCACTGATTGCCCGATCCAATATATACGCACTGGCTGTCTTAGACCCCGACTTCCCCTTTCTCATCCCCCGTCACGATTAGAGAGTTTCTATGAATAGTAATCTGTAAATGAAGATGATGTGGCTTACGCGCCTACTTCTGCTCTTGGAAGAGCAGGTTCACTCGTTCCTGCACTAGTAAATTGGCCTATCGATCCTGAGCCGATCGGTAGGTAAGGGAAAGTTTATTGTAGCCCCCCTTTCTTCTGTCTTCCCTGACCGGGGCATGAGCCCGAACGGACTGACTGGCATCTGAAAATCTCGTCTACTTAGTTTCGCTCTAGTGGTAATTGCTTTTTCCTACGCTGGCTTCAGTGCGCGCTCCTTCCCGGGGGAGAAAGAATCTTCTGTCGAAGGGTTCCGTCTCGAACTCCGAGTGCTTCCCAAGGAGATCAGGTTAGGGTTGCTGTGGCCATCTGCTGTTATACCCGAATCAATTCCATTAATTCATGGCGTAGACAGATCAGGGTCGAAATCCTCAATGGTTTTCCTAATCAAATCTTCACGGCTCGGCCTTACAAGATGTGAAAGAATCTCCCCTCTTGGGTCTTGTCTTCTTTCGCGCAATTGCTAAAGCTTTTGAGTCGATACAACAACATAGACGGAGGCTTGCGTCATGCTTTGATTTCTTGAACAGCACCGGTGCCCTACTGATCCTCTTTGGCTGGCCCACCGCCCCTTTGCCTTATTCCGCATTCCCATACGGATTTGGATGCATATTGATTGAATCTGGTATTTCTTAATAAAAAGTATTAGCTTCTGCAACTCCCACAAGCGGGAATACATTTCTTCATTTCTTAATAATAAATAAAGAGCCAAGCAGATCATAATTCCTTATCCATTCGCATCTATGTCTATAAAGAAGAGGAAGCGCCTTGACTCGTCAACCACCGACCGCCGACCATGTGCCGAGAGCTCCTCCCCCGAACCCCCTCTGTTCTCCTTCGTCTTGTGCGCCAGCTACGTCCTCCACTTTGAATTTTGATATTTCCTTTCTACGCCCAAAAGAATGGAATGGCTTTTCTCGTGTGTGAAAAGACCAAAGAAGAAGGCTTAAGCGTGTTATAAATTTTTTTGCTTGTGCGTGCCAATTTTCTATTCTAATAAAGGTCTCTCGCTAGTGCTGACGTGATGCGGCCTCGCTAGCTTTCTGGCATATTCTACTGAGCTTTCCACTCTGGAACTGGCTTTCAGAAAGACCTTCATTCACTTCGCTACCCTTCCTCTGATCTAAGTCCTCGCTCCTAACTACAATGCAATTTCAATTCACCCCCACGCATACAATTGCTACGAGCTACCGAAAGTGAAGAAGAAGAAAGGTGGGTTTTCAATAAGAGATGCGGCACAACATAGGGAAACCCGTGGCTGGATTGAATCCAAAGAGATGGAGAGGATAGTTTTGACTGCGAGGGAGAAAAAGGTCCGGTGGCATCGTATATAAAATTACGACTTCATTTAGAAGCGATCTGTTCATCCAAGACGAAATTGAATAAGAGAAGAAAGCAATTCTTATGCCCAAAACTCCCATGCTTTCCGGATCATTGGTTAACAACCAACCGGCAATTTCCGTCTTCCTGAATTGGGAGAGTCTTTCTTCTTAAAACGAGAGAGCAGAGCAGTCAAAGAATGAACCAAATGATTGTTCGAGAATGGCTATTCTTCCCAATTGCTCCTTGTGATGCAGCGGAACCATGGCAATTAGGATTTCAAGACGCAGCAACACCTATGATGCAAGGAATAATAGACTTACATCATGATATCTTTTTCTTCCTCATTCTTATTTTGGTTTTCGTATCATGGATCTTGGTTCGCGCTTTATGGCATTTCCACTATAAAAAAAATCCAATCCCGCTTCGGATTGTTCATGGAACTACTATCGAGATTATTCGGACCATATTTCCGTCTATCATCCTGATGTTCATTGCTATACCATCATTTGCTCTGTTATACTCAATGGACGAGGTAGTAGTAGATCCAGCCATTACTATCAAAGCTATTGGACATCAATGGTATCGGAGTGCGCCTCTTCACGAAGGTGATTTAAGTGCAACGAAATGCCTTATCAAATAATATAGTTCGCAAAGCATCTGGCTTACTGGTAATCTCCCATTCCCGTCGTCGAGAGACTTTTCTAACTATAGCATGCCAGAAACGGGGAGTTGATTGAGGTGGTTAGACCTAGACCCTGAAATGCTTTCAGCATAGGAGCCTATGGTTCCATTCTTGTTGTTGCTGGAGGTACACATCCCTCTTCTCGGTGTAGAGCGATATACGAGAAATAGATGCTCAGCCTGCAATGTCCGATAACGGCGCTGAAGTAGTGAATCTAGCGGCACCATAGCAATGGCATACAACTTTGGACCTAACGGCCGGCCCAGTAACCTTTCGGAATGGGGGATCCCCGCTGGCAACAACCACGGTAGTAGTTTCGGAACTACTGGGCCGGGAGAGGACAATAAAGAAATTGCCTGCTCCTCTTTTTTCGCTTCGGGGACGGAGGTCCTACGGTAGGTAAGAGCTTGAACAAGCAAAAAGACCGAAGAGGACCAGCGCTTCTACTCTGGAACCGAAGAGCCGCTCGCAGCGAGAAGCAAGGGATGTCGTGAACGGTGGGAGGTCACAGAGAATTGACCTCTTCTACGAGTGATCCTATGATCGATACAGGATATATACTATCTCTCTTTTTTTTTCTATAAAAAAAAAGAAGGGTGACTCAACTTCTCAGCGTCAGTTGGGGATGGGACCTGTTGGCATAATGCACGCTGGAACGCGGGAATGATCGGTCTCATGAACGACTACTAAAAACCAAAAAAGTTTTTGTTTTGTTCACGATATCCGGTCAGGTCTATGGATGGATCCTTTTAGATCTACGAGCTTTATGCCCCGGCCGTTCACATGAGCATAGAAAATCGTTACTCGAGCGTTCAACTGGGCCCCTGACAGGATAGGTGAGGAATCACTCTGGATCTTCTTTCTTGGAGCCCACAACTTCGCCGAGCCGACTAGCTCCACTGCGCATTTCTCGAACAAAGAAGACGACTATAAGTGCGAATTCGCTTTTCGTGGTGAACTGGTCGTCCCATACCTTCTGCCTGTCCTATGTGTGTGGAACCAGGTCTTTTTCGGTTACAGCCTCCCCCTCGAATACATAGGGTGGGTAGGGCTGGGTAAGAAAGGGTCCCCTGTTGCCAATAAACTTTTCCCGGCCTTCGATTCCTCTTACTCATAAAGTCCTTGGTCTTACAGTCGGGAGAACTACCTAAAACTAAAGAAAAATAGTGCTCTTTCTTTAGGCGTGGAGAGCTTTTTGCGGGGAAACTTGCAAGTACAGTTTGGGGGGAGGCGGGCGTCGACCCAACCTTATGAGTATTCGGACTATAACAGTTCCGATGAACAGTCACTCACTTTTGACAGTTATACGATTCCAGAAGATGATCCAGAATTGGGTCAATCACGTTTATTAGAAGTGGACAATAGAGTGGTTGTACCAGCAAAAACTCATTTACGTATTATTGTAACATCTGCTGATGTACTTCATAGTTGGGCTGTACCTTCCTCAGGTGTCAAATGTGATGCTGTACCTGGTCGTTTAAATCAGACCTCTATTTTGGTACAACGAGAAGGAGTTTACTATGGTCAGTGCAGTGAAATTTGTGGAACTAATCATGCTTTTATGCGTGCGCCCGAAAACATAGGCCGACTGCTGAGCCCACTCTGGCTCAGCCGCACCACCCGGGGTGCGAGCCACCCGAAAAGCAAGCTTTTACAGCGAGCGGCTGGAGCAGTAGGGAGCCGAGGAGCAAGGCAGTAGATAAGTGCGAAAAAGGGGCCAGGCTCCCGGTGAAGCAGAGAAGACGGTTAGGATAACGAACTTGAAACGCGGAGCCCGAGCGGCCGGCGAGCGAGTGGTTAGTGGCCAATAGCGCCCTAGTTGACGGCATTCCTCTCTGCGGCTGGCACTTGAGAAACCACGGGGCACTCCATACAGAGCAAGCAAGTCAAAGTTAGGGATGAGACGCCCGCGCAAGGACCTCCATTCTCATTAGGAGATCGAACCAAGGACCTATGGAAGTCGGGGCTACCCCGTCCCCATGGACAACGCAACAGTGTCCTGAGGGAGGAGTTTAGAGGCCTTATAGTAGCACGGACTTCTTTTTCTTTGACGATCGTGCGAAGGGGGCCAGTCCAAGATCGTACTGTTCCTCTACAAAGACAACAGACGCTCTCAACGGCTAGGCGCCACTCTCTTTCTGAGTTATTCCAGCTTCTTCATGATTTCGTGCCGTGGTGAACAAAGAAAACAAAAAAGAGGGCCGTTTCCGCGGAAGGAGAAGGACCTGCAACGGCTTCAGCCGCCTCTTCTTCTTCCTATAGCCGTCTGTTACGAGTCCGGAAAGCCTGGAATCCTCAATAGTTGGGATCTCTCAAAATCAAAAAGGGCTATAAGGGCTTCCGCTTCAGCCTCCCCCCTCTTCCTTCCCGGTCAAGATAGATGGAAAGGAGCCCTATCAAGTCAAGGCCATAACCAGCCGTCTAATTTATGTACGTACACTTTTGTTTCACAGGGTGGGGCCTACTTCCTGAAGCTGGTTTTCTTCCAGAACAAAGTCGCGGTTGGAGCTATGAAGCTTTTCTTATTAGAAAAGGGGAAAGGTTTGGCACAAAGCTGCTCGCTTTCTCGCTTCCGAGAGGCGAAGGGAGCCTGACTTACGGGTTCCAAGCCTGGCGTGAAGCGAAGGGATTGGATTTCACCTATGATCTCAGATCAGTGGGCAACCATAGTTTACTTTTTTCGTGGTGTTGTTGACGTTGTTGAAAGCGAATTTTGAAGTAGGCCTCGCTTTTAGGAGCTGCTCCCAGCTCACACTATGGTGGAGGAGGTGCCGTGAAGATCTAGGAGTGTGAGCAGTACGAGCTGAAAGGCTCCCATACTGTTTGGAGGGCAGGAGGCATAGATGCCAAACAAATCTGACCCCTATCTATCGTCGTAGAAGCTGTTTCTAGGAAAGATTATGGTTCTCGGGTATCTAATCAATTAATCCCCCAAACCGGAGAAGCTTAAGCGGAAATTCTATAATAGGGTGAGGAAAAAGAAGAGAAGCCAAACAGAAGGCTTCGCTCGCTCGCTGCTCTAACGCTTGTTTAGTAGACAGCTTTTAGAGTGCATAAGCCCCTGACGAGATAGAGGCGAGTACTACACGAGCTCGTTTTTCAAGTACGGAACGAGCCTTGTCTACAAGAGCGACCTCGTCTTGCTTGCTTCTGGCGAAGCTTCCTGCACGTCAGAATAGGCTGCAAGGTATGGTAGGAAGACTACTTTGACGGCCGACCACCAACCACTTTTGAGCGATAGCGAAGCCAAGCCGTAGAAAGGCGAGCAGCCCTTATAGCAATAGAAAACTATATACTTATAGCCCTCTTTTTCCCCCGCTCACAGTAGTTCGTCGATCTGATGAGAGGAGACAAGCCATTTCATATTCCAGCCCAGAAGACGTCTATTAGAAGGATAAAGAATGTCATATATTTCAGGAGCTAGATTAGTTGACGATAAACAAGTTAAAATAGCCTCAACAAAAATTGATGGAATTGGACCTAAAAAAGCCATTCAGCTTTGTTATCGATTAGGTATCAGTGAGAACATTAAGATAAAAGAGTTAACTAAATATCAGATCGACCAAATTGAACAAATGATAGGTCAAGATCATGTTGTTCATTGGGAATTGAAGAGGGGAGAACGAGCAGACATCGAACGATTAATTTCGATTTCTTGTTATCGTGGAATTCGTCATCAAGATGGATTACCCTTACGCGGTCAACGAAGTCATACTAATGCAAGGACTTGTCGTAAGCTAATTCGGAAATGAAAGAAGTCTACTGGAAGCCCTTGGTACTTGTCTGATCAATCACACTGATAGCTTCAATAGTTCACTGAAATTTTGATTTCGTTTTTTTTGGTATTTCACCGGTTACTAATCGTTTAGACTACTAGTGGGCTTCCTTCGCCCGCCTATCGTATCGGCTCGGCTTTGTCCGCAAAGCTACTGCTTTCGCCTCTGACGGCATGAGCGGTAGCTCATGAAAGGTATATAAATTTTTTTAGTGGTCGGCCTTCGCAAAGCTTCGCCAGAAGCGACGTTTCGCTTCCCGAATGTCTCTTTACTTTAGTATATATAGTGACGTCTTTCCAATGCCTCCTTCCTCGCCGCCAACGTACGCTATGTTGAGAGTAAGCAAGCTACCTTGCTTGCATTCGTTAAACGGTAGCTTCCGCGCCCTTCCTGCCTGCAACAATTGATGTGAATGATCGTGACAGCTCCTCAAATCCTATTCAGTCAGATTAGATATGTCACTGAAACAAAGTTCAATAGTTCTGGCTTTGTTTTCTTTTCGGATTTCGAGGAGGAGCCGGACGACGAAGCCGTCATCAAGATGTTTCCGATGCGACTCTCCCGGCGTTCTCTATTGTTCTTTTTTTTTCGGGTTTGGTCAGGAGGGACAAAAGAGAGATGCTTTCTATCAGTCAAAAGCGGATACCGTCCCCCATGCTCTTACGGTCCGCTTACCGAGGAATAGAAAGGTAGGACCTGGGGCCAGAGCTTTTTGGGTTGGGGTATAGAGCCGTAAGCGCGGTGGGGGTGACAGAGGACGTGCTCGTACGGTTCATAGAAGGATATGATCAACTCGTTGATTTTTGGGAACTTTCACTCCTCTATATTCGAAATATGCCTTTCTAGGAGCATTACGATCTGCAGCTCAAATGGTCCCTTATGAAGTCTCTATTGGTCTTATTCTTATTGTGCGCCTTGTGAGCGCGTTTTGATCCGCGAAGGCAATCGCTCGGATGTTCCCCTAACCCAACCCGGGAACGGACCGGAGGGAACCGCAGCATGGAGAATGTCCGCGTCTCGTCGCAAGGCTCATTTTTCGTTTTGGGTCATAGGGCGGGCTTCGAGCGGGCAGCTTTATCTGATCAAAGGCCGGGGCACAAGGGTCCTGGTACTATCCAGGTGCGAAGAACCCCGGAGGTGACTGCAATGAGCAGAAATCTCACTCACCGGCCTAAACGACGAGCAAACAAAAGAACGTGAGAGCAAGGGATCACCCAACGAATGGACGAGCTCCAAGGAGGGAGGCAAGAACCATGCTTTCAGAAAAGTGGCGATTCTTATCGTCATTGCTTTAATAACTGACTAAGCCGTGCGTGCCATAAGAGGTCATTCTCCAAACGGGACAGGGCCAAGCCTGACGGTTGTTTAAGTAGGTTGGGTGACAGATCGGCCATAGGAGTACTCCGGGAAAAACCAGGGCAACAAATGTAGAGCATACGACGATGCCGCCCGTTTTCATTTCGTGGAAGTCCCCGGCAGAGGAAAGGGCTGTAGGTGATAGCGCATTCTGCTTCTTATCGTTAGAGGGGCGCTGAAATCGTTCCTATTGCATCGTGCGTGGCAGCTGGTATATCAGAAGAAAGGCGGGCCGCTTGAACGGGACACCTATTCTCTTAATAGGCGGAAAAGCTAAAACGGAAAGGGGCCGAGCTGACTGATGAGTGATTAGCCTTTACCTCACTCTCATGTGGAGCTAACATGGCTGGCTACATACAAGTGACGCCAAAGAAAGATGAAACAGGACGGACGGTCAGAGGCCGCAGCGGGACTACCATAGGAAAGCCCGCCCCCGCTAGCTAACATAGAAAGATATTCCCGGATAGCATCCGTCTCTATGTTCATCTCTTCTCGACCAGCCGAATTGGGCTTGGGATGGGAATGGCTCAGCCCACATGCATCATTTGATGAAAGCACTCCTGTCGCCTCCGATGATTGCTTTGTCAACCACGCCCCTCAAAACAATGCTCTTCACGCGACGAGACGCGCCTTGGGTTGGGGTTGGGACAACACAGCAATGAGTAGTTCGCTGACGGTTGGGGTTGGGTCGAGAGCAGGATGCCGGCCGGCCTGGGGCCAACCGTCACTTTCCTGGGCCCCAACATCGTCATAAGGGGCTTTAGCCGAAAAGGAAGCAGCCCAGCCTCTTCAAGGGAGTTTTGTTTGGTAGGCGCTGCCTACTCACTCGGACAATGCTCTGAACACGAAAGTGTGCAGTTCCGCCCTCTTATCCCATGCTGAGGCACAGGCAGCGTCTCGGAAAGCACGGACGAGCCACATGCAGGGAAACTTGCACGTGTGGTTCTGGCCGGGGATCCCGGTATACTGTACTAATATGTGTAGGTCCTCGTAATTCGAGTGAGATTGTCATGGCGCAAAAGCAGATATGGTCCGGTATTCCCTTGTTCCCTGTATTGGTTATGTTCTTTATTTCTTGTTTAGCAGAAACTAATCGAGCTCCGTTTGATCTCCCAGAAGCGGAAGCTGAATTAGTTGCAGGCTATAATGTAGAATATGCGCGGGATGCGATCCTTAATAGTTCACTGTTGGCGGAAGCCAATGTCCCGGGGTCCCGGGGACTCATTCTGACTGAAACAGGGGGTGGGTCTTTACCAACTGAAAAATATTCGATTTGTTGAAAGCCAAAAAACGTGAGCGCAACGCGCGAACCTTCGCCCTGACGCTTTTCGTTATAGGCTCGAAGCTATTTGACTTTGATTGCAGGGTATCGTCAGATACTGAAAACATCAAATTACTTTGGCTGAAGATTAGTAAAGTCACGCTTTTCATTTTGTTATGAGTAGGTGCTTGCTGGGGCAGGGCACTCTTCATTCTTCATTCGAAACTAATGAATGTCGGGTCGAGGGTTTCTGCCTTGTTATCAAATTGGTCAAACTCCCCCCCTTAAACGAGCACGGGGCTTAGTCAAGTAGAACCGGGTTGCGCTGCCTGATGCTCCGATCGAAAACAAATCAGTGGGGCCATGCCGGTACGACTGAATATGCGTTAGAAAGGTCAATCCCTCCCCTACGACACCAAAAAAACCGGGCCGAATAAGAGCCCGCCCGCTTCCATAGAACTTCATCGTGGCAACGTAGACTTAAGTGGTCATATTGGATCCTTGGGAACCATCACTTCTACGGCCGGCCTATATTGAAACTTGAATGCCGTGTCGTCCAGCGGAGCCGCAAAGAAGGTGACTCGCGCAGCCAGCTGACTCCTTTGAAATAGAAAAGAATAACCAAACCAACCCAGCTGGCTGGTCAATCTCAGAGATCTTATCGTCCGGCAAACCGGAGACGGACGACCACGGTCCCTACCTTACCAGCACCGAAGGTGTACTAATCAATGAACTTTCGAAACCTACTTTTTCTTTTCTGACAAAATCAACCAAGCTTAAGCGGTCACGACAACATCCAAAGGTAACCTTTTGATTCTTCAGTAGGGGGACAAGGAAGAGCACGTAAGAATGCCGACCACTACATAAGCCAAACGTGGCTGAGAGAACGCGAGCAGCACAAAGTCGCGGTTGGGCAGAGCTTGAAGAAGCGAGCCCCTATCAGAGAAAGCCATTGCGCGCTAGCCTAGCTAGCTAACGTTTTTCAGCTGGCTGACGTTATGTTAGTTGTAGCGCGCTTTCCCTCCTTCTCTCACTTCGGAAAGATGACGCAGTATTTTCTTATGATGACCTGGTCGAGAGAGTACGATACATTGGTGTAAAAGATTGAGCGGGATCTGTGAGGTTGGTTATAGTAAGGCCCGGCCGTCAAGCTAAAGCTTGCCTCTATCATTAGTGAGGGCAGTCTCCGTTTCTGGATGGAGGGTATAGCCCTAATCTTCGGCCCGGGTTTTCTGTTGAGGGTAACGAAAAGCGAAGCTCGTCACTGGTGGGTGGTAGGTATATATTTTCTTTTCTGCTTAAGGTTGGAAGTAAAGAGGAAAGAGAGAACAACCTATTCTTTCTTCGATCAGAATAGTCTCTTTTTCCTGGTCCTATCGAAGCAGTCTTCCTTTCTTATAGAAAGGCACTTTCACATCTTCTTAACCCGAAATGGCTGAGTAAAGGATGGACATACGAAGAGCCCTTCGCGAGAGCTTCCTTTGCCTTTGATTGATAGAAGAATTCGGTGAGCGTCCTTCAATGCTTACTTTGTTAGTTGTTTAGCCTCCTTCATAGATGTGGAAGGGTGGCAGGATTCTTTTCTCATAGACCTTAATCGTAATATCTTCCCCTTCTGGTAAAGACAGAGAAGTCGCGAGACTGGCGTTGGCGTCTGCCTTTATGTTCTGCCCCAAGGGGACATGTTCAATGTTGAAATATGCGAAGGTGTGTGCTAATTCGCTCGCTGCTGTATGATAGGGTAAGAGATGCGGTTTTCTAACTTCATAGACGCCGTTCCTTTGGTTAATTACCAAGTTTGAGTTACCTCGAACTTCCGGTTGATGTACTTTGATGTCACGAGCTAGTTTCATTTCCATAACATAATAAGGGCCGTGTCTGACACGTTGTTGGAACATGACTCCGAAAAGTGAAGGAATGCGGGATCATGTTACCTTCGGGAGTAATAAAGACGATTCCGACCCCTTTGGACGTCCTTTCTTATCTGTTTTTGAGGCAACAATTCAAATACATCTCCCATACTTTTGACGTGGGTCTTGATGCGACTTCAATGCAGTAGACTGTTTCGAAAGGCAATTCTTGAAGCAATTTGATGTTCTCCCGTGCTTCCAAGAAAGATTTCAGTGCCTGTCCTTTCCTTACTCTGTCGATGGTCAAAACTTTGTTTGTGGTACGAATATTATGTCATACTGTAAGAGCAGTATCAACCATGACGCGAGTTGGGCGTTCAGCGAACCTGCGTCACTTTGATGAAGAAAGCTTGACTCCTTACACCCACCTGGTATATGGTGTTACCAATTAGGAAATGTCGTATGTGCTGCGAACATGAGAGCAAGGCATTTCTTTTTCACTGGTTAGACCGGTGTTCTGCGGCAGTAAGTGAAGGCATCAGAACAGGAGTGATTCTGGTTCTGGAAGGCACGAACGGTAGAACAAGAAAAATGGAGCTATCCTAAGCTTGAACGTAGCGAAGATCTACGAATCGTCATTCTGTTAGAAAGTTCACATCCCTCCCTGTCTTGCGTGGCTCCGTGCCGGGTCATGCTTTCATAAATCCCATGGTTCGTTGGATGAAGGTAGCACTTTTTGTCGCTTTCTGTCTCGCACCGCACTCTGTTCTTTCTAAAGGTGCTCCTAATCCCGCTTCACACGATGCTGCACTTGGTCAAAGGAAAATTAAGAATAGAAGGAAAGGAGATCTGAAAGATAGGCGGACGACTTGACTTATAGTATAGGTCGGATGTTTTCGTGAGCAGTAAGCAGCAAATCTCCCCTTATTTTGGGAAAGCTGGTGGCCGCGTGTGAATTCTTTCAAGGCAAGGGGCGGCCTGATTCGACATTGTTGTATACTCTGATCCGGTCGAGATAGTTTTCGTTTACCAGCGCGTAGGTAGTTGCAGTTCCTATGACCGAGTCTTTCTGGCCCCTGTGAACATCTTTTCTTAATGTATTAAAGAGGGCCTCTCTAACCGGTTCAAAGTAGTGGGTGTCCACTAACGGCTATTCCTGGCTCGGCTCCGATAACGCAATTCCGGGAGGAGTCGGTAGTTGGGCACTGGATCCTTTCGGACCTGGAGAACGTGTGACGCTGGGTCGGAGTTTGGTGAACCAACTGGTCGCTCCTCTCCTTATCAGTCGTTCAAAAAGAAACCTCTCGTTGTCACTCTTTTGGCTTTCGCTCCTCTCCTTATCAGTCGTTCAAAAAGAAACCTCTAGTTGAAGTATCGGGCCCTTTTTTTCGTTGGCTAGGTTACACCTTCGGAATACCCCAGAAGGGAATTTCTCTAGACTTCCTTCAATCTTCACTTTACGCCACGCCGACTCCCCTTTCGTCATAAGGCGTGGAATTAGACCAAGGGTTGGTTTATCAAGTAGGAACTAGTCCTGTTCATTTCGCACGTAGGAGATCGAGACACAGCCCCAGGACTCACGAGAAAGATGTAGATCGATCGCCCCCTAGATAGACAACTACATAGAGGGCCTCTACTTCTCTATATATTCTTTCTTTCAAAACCTGCGTAAGATCAATATCACAACCAATGAAGTCTGCAAGTTTCACATCGTCGTCCGCTCCGATAGTTGGAGATATAGATAGATATTTAACAAAAAAAGAAAAAGAAAAGATATTAATAGATATCGGTAGTTGTCCGGTCGTACCCAAACAATAATATTCCAGAAGAAAATGCACCTAAGATCAAATATTTCGAGCCGGCTTCCGTAGAAAATTCAGACTTTCTTTTTGATGCTGCGATCACATAAAAACATAAACTTTGAGGCTCAATAGCTAAATACATGGCAATTAAATCATGAGCCGAGATCATAAAGAGCATACTGCGAGTAGGAAGTGAAATTAATACAATGGATTCAAAAGCATCAAACCTCTCTTGTTCGAAAAAATCAAAACACATCGAAATGGTACCAGCCGTACTTAATAATAGAAGGATTTGGCAGAAATATGTAAAATTGTCCCTCTTCAAAAGATTATTCCAGAATAAATGGGCAATAGTTAGGAGAGGTGCGCCAGCAGCGAGCAAAAGCAAGGTTATTAGATACCTCAGGAAAGCCCGGCCAGAACCACACGTGCAAGTTTCCCTGCATGTGGCTCGTCCGTGATAACTTCTTCGAATTTGCGTGAACTAGCGGACCGATCACTAAGTGAGGATGCTCCCTCCAGCATGAGCGAACCTTTTCTCCACTGGTTAGGAATGGGCGCCACTATCCCAGCCCGGATCCAGCCAGGTTCTATTGATCATGTCCTCTTCCCAACAGTTGTACTTTGTCTTGGGGCGTCTTTGGCTTGACGAGAGAAAGCCCGCCGGAGCCTTGACTTACTGTTTGCTTGCATGTTGGAGAAAAAAGTCTTTCTTTTCTCGTCCCGGGTCATACTCCAGTGCGTTGACAGAAGAGGAAATCGCAATGCATGAAGCTCAGCAGGCGTAGCT
>JAKOGI010000409.1:0-177500 GCA_029747015.1 Carnegiea gigantea | reverse complement strand
TATCCTATAAAAGCTGTCACAATCATTAATAAGAAGATTACAACTCCGAGACACCGAACAAATTCCCTAGGACTGCTATAACTCGCATGATATAGACCACGAAAAATATGAAGGTGAACCACAATGAGAAACATACTTGCCCCATTAGCATGCATATAACGGAGCAACCAGCCCCCTTCAACATCTCTCATAATGTGTTCTACGCTGTTGAAAGCTAGATCCACATGAGGTGTATAATGCATAGCTAAAAAAACGCCAGTCACTATCTGAATGACTAAACAAATCCCAGCTAACGAACCGAATCCCCACCAATAACTAATATTGCTCGGGGTTGGATAATCTATCAAATGCTGATTAAGTGTGGAAAATATGGGTTGTTTAAGAACAGAGAATCGTTGGTTCCTTAGTGTCATTTCCCCCTATCTATCGTTACAACTCTTCTTCCCTCACCTTTTTAGCGTTCTGGTTCGTTCTATTATATAGATATAGATAACGACGATAATATAGATGCCCTTTCTTCCACATCCGAAGGATGGAGAGCGTATACAGCGAAAAAAGCGTCGAAGGACCGGGTTACTGAAGAGTCGTCCGACTGCTCGGTGACCGAATCCGAGAGGTTTTGACCTCTTTCTCCCGGGTTAACCTTAACAAGACCTATTCTTGAAGGTCGCCGATTTTTTCACTTCGAACTTCTTTTTTTTTCTTAAAAGAAGAAGAATCCGAAGTAAGAAGGCTTCGGTGTGTGAGAGAAAGAATCAACAAAGGAGAGAATTTCATAAAATCACTCTTCAGTTTTCACTTTCTTTTCTTGACGGTTTGATAAAGTCCATTTTAGAAAAGCGTTGGTTTTTCCAACGAAATGAGTGAAATTCAATGAGTGAAATGAAATGAATAGAAATGAGTGAAATTCAATTACACGAATAGAAAATCAAAATCTCTTTTTTTCTTTATCAAATTCGGAAGGCTCAGTCCCACACTCTGACTTCAATGATGGGAACAACCTCCGCACTCCGGCGCTCCAATGAACTTCAGTCCTCCGCCTTACTATATGACGAATAGTGGTCGATCTTTCGCTTTCGGGAGTCACTTTCGTAACTTAATGTTATGTTCACCCGGTGATCTTCTATCTTTCCTTCAGTACTACCCTGTACGTAGTCTATGTCTGGAAAGCATACTTGACAGGAGATAGACACAGGTGGTAGAGAGGTCCCCCACTTCGATTCCCGCCCCGTTAGCATCTCCGATTCGAGATAAGGGATTACTCCGTTAGGTCTTTTCGGTCACGGAGCCGGCCGGTAATGGACCTAAAAACCTTGCCTGTGGACCAGCTGTAGAGCTAACCCTTGTTCTATTAGTTTTGTGGTTGCTACCAAACCTATGAAATTCAAGGACCTCGAGATGCTAATACACGAAAAACGAGACGAGAAATTCGAAAGAACTCATATACTCTCCGAGGGCGACCCGTGAAACTACATCGGTTTCTTAAAAGTGCAAAGGAAAAAGATGAAGGCAAAAAGGACAACGGCGAACGACCCGCGGGATCTTTACAAAACAAAAGGCTGACGAAAGCTTTCGTCTTTTAGCTGCTAGCAATCTACGTTTGTGATCTCATATATTTCGCTTTTCCGACATCTTACTGACCCTCATCTTTTTGCAAAAAGCCGCTCCACGGTAGTAAAGTCTCATCTTGTGTGTTGGCTGAAGTGACAATAGTCACATTGAACCCTCGAATATGTTCGAAGATCTCAAAATGATCTTCTAGTTCCGGGGAGAATTCGCAAAACTCTGTTTCCATCGAGAATTGAATGGAGTTTTCCCGTATTTCGACCAGATAATCTAAGAGAGACATTACTGTAGAGATTCTGACCAAAAAATTAGACATTCCATGCCCTCGGAGAGTGCTTTGTCGTGCTAGGTCATTGACATATCCTTTGTCTTTATTTGACCCCAAGAATGGATTGGATCGAAAGGACTTTCCTGTCGAACCCCTGTGTGTCTGTATTAATTTCTGACCGCACGGAATCTCCATAGCCAATTTTCCATTTTGGATTATGAAATCAGAAGGTGCTGCCTTTGGTACTACTCTTATTTCACACAATCCAGGAACTTCCATAACGTTGGCGTGATTCGGTTTGAGCAACGGATCTTGACGTGAAACATCTTCGTAATGAAAATGGAGTGGAAACATGAGTTTGCTTTTCTTTTCTTCTATCTATGGAATGAGCACTGTTCACTATCCGCTTCAAAAGGATAGTGGTAAGAAAAAGACGTCAGATGATCGGAATACGAATGAAATCAAAAAGGTAGTTTACTTGAAACTTGCATTGCATTAAGGCCATCATTACCGATTGTAGCTTAATGAGCATTTTTTCATCTTTACCACAAAGTCTTACCTAAACTCTGGAGACTGAATATGAGAAAGCCTACAAAACCCCAACATGCACTTTTTTCTCTATAATTTGGACAAAGAAATACGGCACTTTCTATTCCATTATTAATGAGGTCCAAATATCTTTGGTTTAGACCGAGAATGCGGTCTTCGCTCGTCGATAGAAAGAAGACGCTCAACTATATAAAAGTAATTGAGCTCTTCGGGTAAGTTCAAATTTCCATCCGTTTCCCGTCCAGTTTTGAAATCACTTTTGAGTCAAAGTCAACCCATTTTCTTAAAAGCACTTTCAAGTCCTATCGAAAGGACCCTAGTGAGACGATGAGATTAGAGAGAAATTGGTTATCCATAAAGATAAAGAAAGCTTTCTTTTTGCTATAACGTTTTCAGCACGCTTTTCAATCTTTTTGCAGTTTCAGTTCTAATCAGTCCTTCTCTTCCTTTTTAAGTGAGTCAAAGATATGGCCATTCCACATACTCCTAAGCACTCCCTGTAACAAGGGACTCCATTCCAAGAGGAAAGAAAAACGAAATGGTTTGCGAAAGAAAAGACTGGTGCGAACCTATGCGTATGGCAACGTCCTCTATATAGTGTTACACTCTTCTAATTCCAGGGAGTCACTGACGCCAACGTCGAACACTCTGGTCTGGTATAGAAGGGAGAAGGAAAGCAACTCCAATATGTAAGAACAAAGACAACCCGCCCTCAAAAATCTACCGTCTTTTATATCCTGATCATACTCATACGAGAAAAGCACTTTCTTTCAGGAGATGCTTACACCTGACGGTAGAGGAAAGACGTCACTGGAATGTACTACTCCATATCGAACCTATAACCGTTAACATCCTATGCATGGAAGGCAACTCTATCAAGTCAAGCTCAACCCCTAGCGCTGAACCTCCAAAAAGGGAACTGGCTAGCCTCTATCCTGCAGACCGTCAATCTGCTATCCAAGGTAGGACGGACTCCTATCATCATATGCTTTTTTTGAAGACTTTCATTCCCTGCTAGGTCTAACGATGAGAGAGTGCTCCGGGAGCAAATAATCATTCTTTTTGCCCAAATTCGGATCAGGGCCAAGGGGATCATATATTCCATTTATGGTTAGCGGATAGCCTTTTTCTAAGCCCACCCTCCAGCCCTAGCCTTAGCAACGAGGCAGCACCACTATCCGAAATGTTGGATTTTGGATAAGAAATCTTAACACCTTGGATAGTGCTGAGCCAACCTAGCTACTTCTGTGTCGGCAATGACCACATCATCACCGAGTACCCCATAACGATCGAAATAACGACCTGGGTACGCCTCCTGCGCGCAGTGCCAAATCAAAAGATGATGTGACAAAGCGAACAAGGGCCAAGACGACAGATATCCGAGGGGTTTCCCCGCTGTAAATGTGACTTGAGAGTGCTTCTTCTTAACGAATGGCACCTCAAAGACACAACACGCCATTGTAGAATGAACTGCACTGGAAGCAAACTCTCGGCCAAAACAAGCCTGAACTACCTCAAACATAAAAAAAGTAAAAGGCCATCTATAGGTGGCGGACTTGAAGTCAAAGGAGAAGACATGTTTGGCGCCAACTAGCCGGGTCAAAGGGGCCTGAAGATCAAATTGGAGAAAAAAGTCAGCCTTTCCAATTACATAAGCTTATGAAGTTTCATTGCCAATTCTCATTCATGCATTTTTTTTCCGGCTGGTTGCAGTCCGCTCGCAAAACCCGAGACGATTTTTTTCTTTAGTTGGTAGTAGCTTACTATAGGGTGCACCCCTAGGAGGTAATATGGTCCCAGCCATCTATTGATCGAATTATTCCAGTTTTAGTTGCTTTTGGAGGGAGGAGTGAACCCTTACTAGGCGCGGAGGAGTTGATAGGGCCCATTCAATCAAGCCAAGCAGTCCTTTAGACAAGCTAGCCAGTCAGTGTGAGAAAACGCTTTTTCAAGTTCAAAACGCTGAGTTTGAAAGTTTTTTGACTTTCCTGCAGTCCCCGGCAAAAGAAAGCCATAAGGGAATAGAGCGTCAGATAGGGATCCTAGTGATAGAACGTCGGGATGAAATTCGTTTTGAGTTGGAGTCTTCAGAAGAATCGGTAGTTGTTAGACTAGCTCTGGCTTGATGACTGCTTTCCTTGGAAAAAAAGGCCTGGCTAAAAAAGCCCGAACTCCTAATTAAGGGCGGGAAGCGAAGTCACTAACTAGACCAGAGGAAGAGAAAGGCTCGATCCCAGACCGTCATGGCTATACCTCAGCTTATATCCGACCTTCTAACCACTGAAAGTGAAATCTCTTAAGAGCACTTGTACACTTTATTTTGCCCTTGGGTCATGTGCCCTTGAACTCCTTTCAAAGACCAATAAGTCTTCGACTACCTTAACTTTGAAGAAGAAGAAGATTCTATAATTGGTTTGGCTACCACTGACGTGGAGCACCGTGAGAAGGCGCCTATTTATTACTTACTTCTTTTTCATGATCTCTTCACAACTTAAGCAAAGCGATTCGTTCGGTGAAGGGGTGAAGACTCATACGCTCGACCTTCAGTAAATGGGGTAAGCTGGTCATGAAATGAAAGAAAAGAAGGCGCCGGTCCCCCCGGGGGCTAAGGTAGCCCTTTTGAATTGAATTCCGGAATAGACTTCAGTCTTTTTTACTACTTAAACGGCTCGATCTACTACGAAAGAAGCTGGACAACGGGGGCACGGCCAGCGCCAGCTATCAAATAGGGAAGCGTATTCTTCCGAAACTCTTCTTCTTATGGTTGATGTGACGGGTAATCGGCTATAGCTTAACAAGTCACAAGCAAGCGATTTCATTCCCTTTTCTCGCCAGTGATCGAGTCTTCAGGTCCAATGCAGAGGTAAGGCCACTTCTGCCCCCCGGATATAGGTCTCACGCGATTTCACCAGCGCACACAACTGTTCCTACTAATATGCAAAAAGCTGATATCTTTACCTTGGTGAGGAACAATTCTATTTTATTATAAGGATTTGTACCCCAGCCCTTTTAACTCAGTGGTAGAGTAAGGCCATGGTCCACCGGGGCCACATTAATGTTTGGAAAAAGCCTTTTTCACCCAGGCCTACGCCAAGAATTCACAAGAGAACAAAGACGAATAGCACACTGTTTGAGACCCATACTCAAACCAAGAGGTGAAACCCCCCTCTACCCCCCAGGGCGTAACCCTAAAACGAATTCAGCTTTCAATTTCCCCGCCAATTGAGTGTTTAACACACAAGGCTTTCGCCCTCTCCCCGCCACTAACATTCCAAGACTAACCCCTTTCCAAGGAAGACCCCCAAGTCGAAACTTCTCTTTTTGGCTATACCTCCTCTAAATCAAAACACAAGTTTAGGGTTGGCAAGGATTGGGTTTGTGTTAAGTTAGAAAGGACAGGCCTTGCTTGACGACAGGAGAAAAAGTCTCGGTGTAAGAAATTCCAGCCTTTTGAGTCAAGCCCTTAATAACCAGAAAAGCTTTGAACCTTTCGAACCATCGGCCAACTATTTAACCTTATAGACCCACAACCAATCGATAGCTTTCTTACCGGAAGACTGACAACATCCCAAGTTTGATTATCATTAAGTGCCTGGATTTCCTTATCCATCGCAGCCAACCAGGGTCTTTTAATGCCTCTGTATAGCTTTGAGGGTTCAGAAATGTGAATGTCAGAATCATCATTAACGCCAACTGCAACACAAGCACTAGGCTGAACACAAAAATTAGTAACAGTGCAGAAAGAAGAAGTTGCAGTCTCTAAAGTATGACTATGACACACATAATCCTGTAAGTACGCTGGTGCATTATGAGATCTAGAGGATCGTCTTACTGGCTGAACAGTTCTGGAGGTTGAAAAAGAGGCGCTCATCTTGTGCTGAAAGAGTCTCATTTGGAGAAGAAATTTCATGACTGTCATCTGAAGTATGCTCTGCTGTTATAGGAAATCAAGGAAAAATTTCTTCATGAAAAACGACGTCCCTGGAAAGAAAGCAACGTTCTCTTTCAATATCCATCACCTTTATACCCTTTCTTTCCAAACCCAACAAAAACATAAGGTTTGGCCCTTGGATGAAACAACTCTCTGCCTTGTTGTAAGGTGGAAACAAAACAAAGGCAACCAAAGACTCAACAATGAATGGTCATACTTAGGAGCTTTACCATACGTTCATAGGGTCTTTTCCCTTTTAGTAGTAAAAAGGTAGGCATCCGATTAATCAAATAGGTAGCTGATAAAAGACACTCACCCCAAACAAAACTTTATAGGCAAGTGCGATTGGAAAAGTAGAGCCCTGGAAACTTCCAACAAGTCTTTATGCTTCCTCTCAACGACCCCGTTCTGTTGAGGAGTCTGAACACAACGTCTTTCATGTGTAATCCCAAGCGCGGCAAAGAAAAAAAAGATCTCTTTATCTCTGCTTTACTCTAAAGCATTGTCAGACCTTAGTGTTTTGACTGAAGCACCAAACTGAGTCTTAACAAGATTAACAAAATTATCACAGGGACTCCTTCATTCATCTTTTGTAACCATCTTCTGTGTCCAGGTAGCTGACGTATAATCATCTACAATGGTTAAGAAATACCTGTGTCCAGTAGGGGTCTTAATGTGATAAGGGCCCCAAGTGTCGACATGAATCAGTTCAAAAGCACGGGAGGAAGTAGTATGGCTTGAATCAAACTCTTGTCCATGACATACAGACCCAGCATCTCCTTACCAATGACCAATGGCCTCCTCTGAGAAGGGCCCTCTATGATACACACTGTCTCAGTAAACTTCACCTCGCACTTCAACTGTTGGCACAATCTTTTCTGACAGTAGAAACAGAAGTATGGTACAAGCAAAACATGAAAAGAACCAAAGTAACCTTGAATTTGCCTTGTTGTCTAACCCTTACTCTACTTCCATTAGGTTTTTTTACTTGAACAGGTTGCCTAAGCAAACTCAAATCATGCAAGGCTTCTCTATTGGAACTCATATGTTCACTAGCTCCTGAGTCTAATATCCAAGAATTATGATCTAAAAGCTCTGAGCACTGTAAAGCATTTAAGGCAAAACTTAGACCTGCCGAACGAAGCTGTGGCATCCAAAGTGGACTGAGACTGAACATTTCCAGCTCGTCGATTGGACAAAAATTGCATTAACTGCTTAGACTGCTCCTGATTTCACCCCGGCAGCAGTTCCGAATTGTTGTCAGCAAATGGACCTGGACCATGTTCAACTGGAGTGTCCTGGTCTCCCCAACTACTCTAACTACGGAATTTCCCTCTTTTTTCTTTAGGGGCTTTACCCTATTTAGTAGAGATTTCTGACACTAATCAACCACCCCTTGAGAACTACCACCCGGCATAGTTACTAAAGCACGCGGGAGCTCCGCGCTTTATGTCGAATGGAGAAGGGTTGATCTTGGCGCGCACAAGGCGTTCTATTCCAGTTAGTTGGAATTTAGTTAGTCAGGTTTTAAGAGGGAGTCTCTCGTAAGAGAAGTTCGCTAAAGAAAAATTCCTACCTTGAGAAGCCTACTTTTCAAAACCAAATACGTCATATTGCTATTCGATTTCATCCTCGTGGGAGAGGAGATGTGCATCTACAGCGTTTGATGCTGCCTAGAAAGATTGAGAAACTCCGTCATAGACGAATAGATATGTTCGAACCAATTGAAAAGTATGAACCGAGGAACACTATACTCCTGAAAGACCACCCGGTCTACAAAAGTACTATTTTCCTGAAAAGGTGGATGATATGGCTGGAAACGTGGTATCTGTCGTTCAAGATCAACCTTTTGCTGACGTCAAATTACCAAGATCTTATTGGGGTAATAGAACACTTATTGCATCAGCTGGTTTAGGAGTTATTAGAGGGGTCCTTCTTTCGTATTGATGAAGCCTTTCTATTTTTTATATATGATATATGATACCACCTGCCACAAAGAATAGAATGACGATCTTCAAATCGCAGTCTGGTTTGAAGTGAAGGAACCCACGGGGCGGTAACTAGAAGGGAGGAATTCCCGTCAGCCATTCGGAGAAGGGTTGAGTTGCACTAAGAGACTTACGATTAAGTTCACTCAACTTCGCGGCGACAGTCCGGACTCACAGTTGGAGGGGAAGAAAAGTGCTGTTTTGTCGCAACAGCTATTGGGATTGGTCGAGTTCCAGCGGGGATCGGATCTTTGCAGCCGCACGTGCGAGCGGGACGATTCCCACCTCCATACTTAAGTTTCACGGATTCCACAATCTTTTTTTTTCAAGCCTATGGTGCTCTGGAACACATACAGAAAGTTACCTACCGCTGACGCCTACCAGCAAGCTAGTAGACTTAACATACCGGAAAATGTTTCTTCCTTCCTGAGTCTTATAGAATATTCTTTGCTCGATGCTTTGAATAAGGTTCGGAGCGAGGAAGGCGCAAGCGACCTTACGCTGCATTCGCTTAAAGATAGAATGCCAAACGATCACTGACTGAACGAAGAAGAGAAGACAGGATGTTACTACTGCTCTCCTACTGAAAGAACTGGATTGTACTTTTATCGATAAGTAGAAAAGGGATGGGAATAGAGAATGCTTCTCCCTTAGAGCACATCGTTACTTACATCGAAGTCAATGTGTGAAGCATATAGTAACCATATAGTAGCGCTAACTGAAAGGATTTCATTTAGTAAGAAATTCCCGGAGCCAGGGGAATGCGTTTTAAGAAAGCTTTTTCATTTGGGAGGAGTAAGCGCTCTTAGCCTAGGAAGACGAGGGTGCGTCAGACTCCGTTCCTGGGGGAATAATGTGAGTCGAAGGTTAACAGGAATGAATCTCTCACCAAGTGATAGGAAGAAGTGAATCATTATATATTATATAATAGATAGCAGAATAAGCGGTGAAGGAGGAAGGGCTATGAAGTTCGACGTATCGATTCGTTTCACATAGTGAAGTTTCACTTAGTTCAACGAAATGAGTGAAATGAAATGAAACGAATAGCATGGAATAAATGAGTTGAAAAACGAATCGCTCACTCCAATCTTTTGAGAAGAAGATACGTAATGAAAGTGAAACTCATTTCATTTCACTCATTTCTTTTAATACGTATGACGTGACTATTACGTATCTTTCCGTTCGTTCGAAGAGCGAAAAGAAAAGATACGTTGAAACGACTCTACGTATCTTTACGTTACACTCAACTCCTTTCTCTTCACTTCATATCGACTCAAGAAAAGCTCTATACTACAAGCAAGAGATTGTGAAGAAGGAGCCAATGGAGTCCAAGGAATTGGAACAATGAGCAGCTAAGCTGTCTTACTCGTTACTTTTATTCCACTCGTTCGGTCAAAGCTCGCTTTTCTTTTTCTCTTATGCTCGTGTCAACCAATATCTATGACGATCTATTCCAACGAATAAAGTGGATTCGAACCCGGAACTAGTCGGATGGACTTTGTGAAAGTGAATTTCTCCACCTAGAGATCCAGCTTACCTTTGATGCATGCCTGAGAGCAAAGACAGATGAAGCGGATTCAGCGATGTTACCATTATAAGGGGACAGCTGACTCCGTTCCTTTCCTCTATCGAAAGAAGCTCTTTCTATCAAAAAGAAGAAACGCTTTCCTGGAAATTGAACCTATCCTATTTATTGGAGGTAGCAGCCACAACTGAACGCTTTAAAGCACAGTTCTTTCAGCTCTAAGACTTCGCCTGCATCGCATGGCTCCTTCGGCAGTGGATTCGGAGTGGGAAGAGTGAGTAAGCCAGCAAGGATAGAGCAAGTCTTGAGTCCGCCAAGGATGATGAAGTTCGTTCCTCTGATAAGAAGACTGCTTTCCCGGGCCTTGCCTTTCCTGGTTTTAGAGTCAGCATTACCGCTCTTTTTAGAGAATCGACTGTGAACTCTGGTCATGGCATGGAAATGAAAAAGGATCAAGCCTTCTCTTTGGTCCCTGAAAAACATCTCCTAAAGGAAGTGGAAGTAACATATGTTAGTATATATGTTAGTAAGCGGTCTTTTTCCCCCGCTTGGATCTTTGATGGAGCAGCTAATGCCATTTCAAGAAGAAGGGTGCAAGTGAATCAGAGCTTGAGAATGACGCTATTGCGAAAACTGTCTCAACGATTGAAAGTATTCCCACAGAAGAGAGGCTATTAATGGAAGGCTACTCTTCGGAGTGGCTTGCTTTGGTTTTGGTGCATTTCATGTAACAGGCTTGTATGGTCCTGGAATATGGCCTTATGGACTAACGGGAAAAGTACAACCTGTAAATCTGCTTCCCAGGTTCAGATTTTCTTTTCTTAGTCCCACCTGAAGTGGATTTCAAATCCCTTTCTTTTGCGCTCTACTCTGGCATTTCCCATTGGCCTAAGGTAGTTTGGTGAAACGGCTTTCCCGTTGTAGAGGGATCTTTGATATATAGATCTTCTTATTCCTATGGATATTTCCCAGTGAAGAAAAGAAAGCTGCTAGGAGAAACAGCTTTGAGTAGATATCATCCATAGTTCATAGACTAATAGGGAAGAAGAGCTCTGTTGCTACTTCGGGACTAGCTCTTTAGAAGGCTAGGGGAGCAGCTGCTGCTTTATGATATTCATACTTTCGCTTTCGATTCCTTTTCTTTTTGCACTTTGCTAAGCGAGTTTGATGGGGGTGTTGTGGATTGAATCAACCAACTCAACTCAACTATAGTTGCATATACCGGATAGACCCACTGAATCTTTCTATCTCCATTCCATGTTTGCCTCCGTTGTCTTACTCGTTATACTAGTTAGACGATTAGACGTCAAGACTCACTAAAGAAAAAAAGAGATTTTGATTTTCTATTCGTGTAATTGAATTTCACTCATTTAATTGAATTTCACTTAGTTCAACTCATTCCATTTCTATAAGGGGAAGCTCGCAGAGCTTTCTCTCCTAGTTAGCCTAGTTAGAAGGGAGACGGGGCTTTTATCCCACTGCACGCACAAACAAAAAGCACCGAGATAGGGAAAATGAAGGCCTTACCTTTCAAGGGCGCTCCAGCGCTTTACTAATAGAATATCAAGTAAAGAAAGGGGCTTGAACTCTCAGCTGATTCAACTCAAGCTTTTAGCTCTTCTTCTGACTCTACTCTTCCTGACGCAACTCAAAAAGCTTCTTTACCGGCAAGGGTCGGGATCAACTACTCTGCCATTCCTTTATTGTATTGGCTGGTCTAATGAAAGAAAGTTTTTTTTAGCATTCGGAATGCTCTTATGTGTAGGATTCAATTCCAGTCTCTCTTGAGAGATTCATAGGGTTTGGGAATTCATCCAAATGCTGGCATTCAAGCCGATCCATACGCTAACACCCAGCCATTGTCTTAGAAGGACGCTTTCTCGAGTGCGTTCCTTCCTTTCTCACCAATCTGATTTTCCAACGAAAAAAGGTACACTACGTGATGTACTAAATAAGCAAATCGGCTCTTTTCACTTTCTACCGTAGGCCCTTCATGGACCTAGTCAAAGCCTAACTGGCAACTCTATCCTCAGCTACATCTCCAGTAGTTTCGTGATCTCCTTTTTGACTTAACCTTGCTATTTTCTTTTTTTGCTTATTCACATCTTATTTACCTCCTCACTCGAGTAACACACAACCCTTCGAACTTACAGCCACTACCCAAAACATCTTTCTATGACACCCTGCCCGACATCGTCACCCTTTCTTTTTTTCAATCGCGTTTGATGATTGTGAAGCCGTTTGACATATATGCCTTCATTCGGGGAGGAGTTTTTCGAAAGGGATTGGACGGACTGATAGGATGGAGAAAGGCATTGGGCCAAGCAAGAATAAGAAGGGGAAAGCATTAGACCTTCAGGCCATCGGGTATTCGGGGATGACCTATATGATGTGGGGGGGATATGATTGGAAGCTTTTCCAAGAGACAAGGAGACATACGGAATACCAACAAATTCGATGTACCGAAGGAAGAAGAGTTCAAAGATCTTGGCTTGGAATTAAACAAAATGGTTGGTAACAAATACGACTACTGCAACAAATAGAACAATAAGACGATAGGGGTATGCGACTAGACCTGCAAGACTCGCTTTGGCTTACTCCACTGAAAGGGCATTCACCCGATCTATGACAACATGCGTACGGGATAGAACGAATCGAAAGCTTACGGACTGCAGACAGACAAGGAAATAAAGTCCGCCCTAAAAGCCGAGGCTATTTCACAAGCCATCAGACACGAATACAGCGAAGACTTCGACAGCTTAGAATGCGTCACCTTATGCTTACGACGGATTGGACTGCTTAGGCGGCTTAGTAGCCAGGAGTTTGATTACTTATAAGAAGAATTATTTACATAAGTCAAAATGAAGATTCTGTTTTCAAGGAACATGCCATGCGGTAGCGGAAATGACTAAAGAAGCGAAGGAAGATTCCCCCGCTGGTGCTTACTCTCAGTCTCAAGGAAAAGCTTTTACGACTGAGCGGACATACCGAGAGAAGGAATAGACCTAGCCCCTCGATACAAAGGAATTTGCCCCGGGCAGCAGGTAAGGTAATAGGAAACTTCGCCTACAAAGACGATCGGGAATGGGCCCCGCTCACATTCTCTTTATCGAATCCTTGACGGCAGATAGGACTATTCCTGCTTGCTCTTGCCCTTGGCTTGTGTGCGAGCTTCCGATGGCGATTTCTAAATTTAGAATATGATACGGAACCTAAGGGATTGAAAAGAAAGTAGAGCTAAAAGACCTGTTCCCGTGGTTGAGGTTGCTAGTGCCAATGCGCCTCTGCTTGATTTGCAAACAAATGGATGGCTCGCTATTTCATTGAATAGGAATAAGCGCCGCTAGTCTTTCTTTTCAGTTACAGAATTACGCAGTAAAGAAAGTAGTAGCCCGTCACAGTGCTAAGAGCAGAGAGTTCAATTTCTTGCTAATCTGGTGATATCTTAGTAAAGGCCAAGCCAAGAGGAATCGATGACGCAGTCCATACCAGGCTCCAGGTAGATTTAGGAGCAAATTGTATCTCTTTTTTAAATCGGAATCCCCTCAGGTTGAAAGAGCTATGCTAGCATTGGTCACATAGGCTTGAACCGCTTAGGCTCGACTCTTTTCTTTGCTTAAATGCCTTGTTACAGAATAGGGATAGGCAAGTCGTCTCGAATCATCTGTGGCACTTGTATTTCGCATCAACAGAAAAAAGACTGGCATCTGTAAGAGCAAAAGACCTATGACGAGCAATCCTTCAAACCTGAAAACAATTCTATCACACACGGCGAATCGAGTATTGAATTCTAGCTCTTTTGGGGACAGCACAAGTTGCGGACCTATCGAGATGCTTCCTTGCAGAACCCAACAAGGGCTGTTACTCAATAGAGTGAGTGGGAAACAAAGTAAACGCGAGCAGGAGAATAGAGAAGAGCTTTTCTTTAGTCGATATGAAGTGAAGAGAATTTCAATTTCACTTAGATACAACGTCATACGTATCTTTTATCGTCGTTCGAGCTGAATCTCCTAGGGTTTTCAATTTATTAGGACGAGAAAATGGGAAAGATCGGCCATCTCCGAGTCGGTTTTCCGATCAATGTCCAGGCTATGTTTTTAGAGAAGTAGCGGAAGTCCCCTTGTTGCCATGAGGGAATTCTGCTATTATGTCGGGGGAAAGACAGTGTGCCCGAAGATGTCGTTCTATTTCGGACAACAGCTTTCTTTGACCTTTACCCACTTCCCCCGGATGGCGATATGAGAGGATCCGGGCTGTCCCTCGGCCTCGTGTGAAGCAGCAGCGAACATAGGAGATGAGTTAGGATGGTGGAGGATTGAACCCAACGTCGGGTAGAACTGCGCTACCGCTCGGCTGAGGTCATCCATTAATAGCAGGAAGAAAGAACGAGAAATATGAACAATAAGAAAAAGAAAAACCAGTCGGATCGTCAAAACAATCAAAAATCTTGAAAATGGACAGGGAAAAATCGAAACAAGATCCAATCCATAGGTCCCTTTCCTACTCCAGACAACCAAAAAGAAATCTTGAACTTTGAACTTTAGAACAGTTAGAGATGGGAATGAAAAAGAATAAAAGAAGTGCATCCTATGTCTAACAAATCTACTTTCTTTCGCCACACCGAGGTGAAGGGAGTCGAACCCAACCAAATCTTCCATCCCGGACCCAGAATCTTTATTATATTATGATAGATCAGAAGCAAGCAAATTGTCTTGTTTCTTTCTCTTAAGGCGCTCGTTGCTTGTCTTATATTATGATATAACTTTGATTTTACCTAGTGGACATGCTCGTCAAAGAGAGATTTGCGCTTGTCCTTGCTAATTAGTCTGTTGTCGCTCGTCCTGTCTATCTCCGTCACCAAGAAGAGGATTTTGGTAAAGTGGTACAGATCCACCTGTCCCCTAAAAAAAAAGGTCAGTGAGATCGTTAAACACAAGCAGGAGATCGAGCATTCACATAGAAAAATGGTGATCAAATAAAGTCCGTTCGTGCCGGTCCAGGTAAAGCTACTACAATGAAGAGACACCCATGCCAGCTTCTTTCCGAGATGAAGACCGGCCCTTACTCTCGAATAAAAGAGGAAGGCTCCGGGGTGAAGCGCTTAGTTTACAGCCAGGGAACGGAGCGAACATCAGATGAAATGAGTTGAACTTCAACACGTATCTTTTCTTTTCGCTCTTCGAACGAACGGAAGGAGTTTCTTTTAACTACGTATCGTCGTTCGAGAGGAAAGACCTCGGGCATTGAATCTCTGGCCTTAGCCTGCCTACCAGTCTTGATCTCTTGCAAGAACAAAAAGAAACTATTTAAGCGGAATAAATTATTAACTCGGATGCTCTCACAGCGATGCTGAAAAGGTAATCTCTACTCTGGCTCAACACTTCCCTTACTTACGCGAAAGAATCATCCTCAGAAAAAAAGCATCCCGGATGGTTGAGCTCAAGCGAAGCACCCTGAGAGCGTCGAACAGCGGATAGCAGAACAGGAAAGTATGAAAAGCGTCAAGCTGCCTTTCTCCTCTTTACTCCAAGACTTGTCCCGGATGAAGCAACGTCGAAGCTGTGAATGCAGGATAGCCGCTACGGATTTCCGTAGCTAAGCGAAAAGCAGTAGCACTAAAGTATGCAGTAAATCAATCAAGACTAAATCTAACTGGCAAGAAGCTTCAGACGAAGAAGATAGCTCACAGGAACGATCAGAGTGATAACGATCGCGAAGATGTAAGGAAAAGAAGCTAAGCAATTGAGGTGAGGAAATACCAGATTCTAATTCTACCCAGTTTTCAGAAAGTGCGGCTAGTGAGCATAACTAGACCCAAGTCAGTCAAGCCAGTAAGTAGGGAAAAGTGAACAGCTCTAGAAATTACATGAGCGAAGAAAAGGAAAAGCGCCTCAAAGTAAAGAAAAGACTGACGCGCGATGTCACTGAAAAAAAGTGTAAGTAAAATGGAGTACACAAAGAAGTGAGCCAGTAGCGTCAGTTCTGGGGAAGCAGTTCTTTCTTCTGCTAGCGGACAGGAGTCCCGATCAGGAGTTTCGGTGTCGTCAATCAGAATATTCCAACAGGTCCCCTGTCCTTATGAGATCCTCTTCGGTAAATTCCTCCTGTAAGAGCTTTGTTTCTTCCAATTCTATAGCAATAGCAGGTTCTTCTACTATAGCACTCCAGCACTCCCCTATTCTGGGCCCCACCCCAGGTAGGGCATCCAGGTCTATCTGGTATGACAGACCTGGACATACCGGGTACCCGACCGGTAGGTTTGGGGTTTTTCCTTGCTTTATTTATGGTAACGACCAGCATCGATCCGAACGATAGGAGATTCAGCTCGAACGACGAAGAGCGAACGGAAGAAAGCACACCAACTGTTCACAATCCATAAAGTGAGTGACGGCTCTTCTTTCGAAATTCTCGAACATATCGGCTTGAGGCTTCTTTTCAAGCTGAGTAGAAATTGAATAAGAGAAGCAATGAGAAATCGGATCGAGAACGCCCAAAGAGCTTTTACGAAAGTACGCTCACCGGTGTATAAGATCCTTTCTTAACTTGTTTGTGACATATCCATGAAAGAGATTGCCTTCGAGGGTTGTTGACGGTAGCCATAGAAGACTCGACAGGAATGAGTTGAACTTAGTGAAACGAACTTAGTGAAATGAAATGAGTGAAATGAAATGAAACGTCTTCAATTTTCTTTTTCTTTTAGGAGATTTCCGCTTCCCGTACGACAGCTCTCAAGCTTTAGTCCCTGTTTCCTTATGCGTACCCAACCCGTAGAGAGAGAGAGCTAGTTGGATATCGGTTTCCAGGTAGTTGAAAGCCAGCTCTAGTCATCTTTTCAAGTCTGTACTCGTCTGCACTTGAAGCCAGTAGACTTTGAATAGGGGTTGCTTTATGAAGTAAGAAAGAACCATCATGCATGTGTTAAGCATAACGCTAGCCTTACTTCATTTCATAGCTAGGAGAAAAGATTGACTATAAATAAACTTAGGGCTCTTCGCTACGCCCCTTCTTTGATTTTCTTTCTGAGATTCAAGAATATGAGTTGAAGAGATTACCTTTATAGATCTTATTGTTGTTGTTATTTTTTTTCTTCTTCTTGTGTTCATTTCTTCGATTATCTTCTTTCTTAGATACACGTCACGTATAAATCCACTACACTACAGCTAACGTATAATTAACGAGTGGGAAAAAAGAAAGAAGAAAAACTAGCTTTCTACAGCTCTGAGGATCGGTCGGCTACTCAACTAACTAGGCCACTCTACGGAGCATTCGGGTCTCTATCGCAAGGGTCGCGAAACGGGTCTCAGGACTTTGTCCGAACATATGCCATGGTTGTGGAAGTAGAAGAAGATCCTCGTCCTTTCAAAAACCCGTGCGATTGGGGCCGGTGAGACTTCGATTCAGCAGGCTCACTCATTCATTCGTTCGTCAGCTCGCTCGCTGTCTGTGGTTTGGAGAGATAGCAGTCAAATTAGGTGGATATGGACTTGTTCACTACGATGGCTTTTCTTTCTACTAACGCGTTCGGGGCTTAGTCGACCTAAATGATGAGTGTAACTCGAACGACGCTTTGCTTTCGTTTCACTACGTATGACGTTGTATCTAATCTAAAGATTCCTCTACTATAGAGAAGGCGCATGGAAGACAAAGCTGAGGATTTCTATTGAATGGAACCAAAGAAACTAGCAGCCCTGTTGTCGGGAGCCTGCATCATCTTTATAAGCTTAAGAAGACAGACGAATTGTTTCTAATTGCCTTCTTTATTTCTATTTCAATATATTGAATATTGAGTCTTTATAGCCCTTTTTATATCATTTTTGGACACGGAATATTCATCTTCGTTTTTCTGCATCTTTGGCTTGGTCTATTTTATATTAGACTCTGCTTTCCCGAACTTGCTTTTTTGAAACGGTGGATAGAAGGGATCGACCTTCTATTGAGAATGAATGTCAAAATAGGCCTTCCCCACCTCGACAGCCCGGAAAGCTTGGAAGGCTAAGGTACCGAATGCATAGGACTACCAAAAGACAGGATGTATTCCGACGAAATGCTATGGATTCTAGGCGGACTATAATGAGGAGGACGACAGACCCATCACAATCGACTAAACGGAAAGTCGCCCGGAGATATTGGTTCAAATCCAATTCGTGAGACCAGAAGCCAAGCGAAAGCCGGTACCATTCCATCCGCTATACCTATATCTTTGATTATCTTTTATCTTTTCCGAGCCCTTCTTTAATTTCAGGGACATGCTTCGTCGTACTGGTACTGAATGAATTAGCAAGGAGAATCATTCGAGTTCAGGCTCGACTCCCGAAGAAGTAGTTTGAGCCAGGCCTCGTCTTATGTTTTCAGGTTTGGTTTTGTTTGCTTACCTTCAGCATTGAGGGAGTCAGCTTCAGTCTGGCCCACGGATTGCGCCTATAACAAGTTCTCCAATGAGTTACGAGAAATCCTTCTATTCTGGGTGAAACCCTATTACCAGACAGAAGAGGAGGAAGCTACTACTACCCCTTTTTAGTGCCCGTCTGCTTTCTGCCTGAAGCTTTCAAGCAGAGGATGCCCACTAAACTGAAACTAATCCCGTGCTCGCCTTTTGAATCTTCAGTAGGGGAAGAGGACAACGTAGTAGGAACCCGAAAAAAAAGAGTTTGAAATTGACATCCGGGGATTCATGAAAAGGGGAAGCATAAATGATAGATTCCCCAAGCCCAGTGAACCCGCACAAGAATCTTTTCTGGATGGACAGAAGGGCTCAGACCTATTGGGGGAGAATCTTCAAACCTTTATTGCGGGAATACCCATAGAAAGAGCTAGCAAAGGAAGAAGGTAGTTTCATTGTTCTTGTAAGGGAAGGGGGGATAAATTCTTTCTTCGATCAGCGGCTCTCTTTAAGAGATAGGAATAGCCTACAAACAAAATAAAAAAACAGGTAATGAATAACTCACTTTTGTTTTGAGTTCTGAAAAGAGGAAAGGAACGTAGTTCTGCAACGAAGAACGGAGTGGAATCCGTCCAGTGAGTAACTCGAGCAAAGGGAGTACGGCCAAACCCCCAATGCGGAAGTAGGGAGGAAGTCCGAAGAGGAATCAGAATTGGCATCTTGTTCAGAGAAACCAACAAAAGGGGAGAAGTTGGATCATAAACTTATTACATGCCAGCGCTACTGCTGTAGTGGGAGGCGAGGTCAACGGTAAGTGGACGAGAACCAGTAGATAATTCCACAACATCCACATTGGGGATAGTTTTCTCTATTCATAGTAGGTACGACGAATTCGAATACGTAACATGATCTCCCCCACCCCTACTTTAGACATAAAAGGAAAACAACTAGTGACTAGCTTTTGTTAATGTCGCTTTACTTGACTTGAAAAGCTTAAGTTGACTACCACTTCGTTCGTGATTACCCCCCTGGAATCACTTCACTACAGTGCCTGTAGCCCCAAGATCGGCGAATAAGATCTCTTCTACTTTTCGTTTAGTTGTTCCCTTATCAACTAACATCACGATCGATGGATAAAAAATCGATGAAGATAAAAGGAGGCTTTCACTCGTACTCGTTAAGAGCCAAACAAGCTTTCTTTTTTAAGATGGATGGGATTCGATGATTTCTCGTATTTTATTCGAATAGATTCTGTCGCCGAGAATGGATGGAATTAACAACCACTGAAGGGGGCGCAACCAACAAAATCTCCAAATCGAAGGTTTGATTCTCAGGCCGGAGTCAAGACAGAGATCGAACCCCTAATATGACATTGAACTTCTGGGTATAAAATACTATCTTAGTAAGACTCGAACAGAAAGATTTTTCATAATAGGAGTTGGGGCTTTCTTCGCCAAAGTTAGGAGCCCCATCCCTTCCTTATTCTTTTATATCTATTCTTTCTTGCTACTTCCTAGTATCTGACGGGTTATAAGCCACCGGCTTAAAGAAGAAGAAGACGATTCTAGGCGAGAGAGCAGAGGCTATTCAATCCGCCATGGAAGAAAAGGATTCTTGCAGGCTTCACTCCAGGCGGACTGACGCTTTGTATTCCATGCGCCTTCTCTATCTATTCTATCTATGGGCCCGCTCTGACCGGGAAGAGAACGAATTGACGCGTCAGAGATAGATTTGAGAAAAGACTTGCAATCAAAAAGGCCAAAAGAATGGGTCCTTTGTCTCGATGACTGGTGCGCTTTAAAATAGGATTTCTAAATCTCTCAACAAGAGGTATTGTCGTAGACAAAGAAAGAAAGTAAAAAAGTATACCCTGGCACTGGGCGTTCCCAAACGGGTAAATTCAATAGAATAGACGCCTGTTGGCCCTTCTCCTTTCCGAAAGAGAATCCAATCTGAACTGGTTGTTTGCTGTTCAAGAATTGGAATAAGGGACTTTTGGTAAGACCTATAGTTGGACATTAAGGGGTAACTGGGTCAGATCCGAATACGTGCCTTCACCTCATCGAAGGTTTAGAAGCCTTGGACACCAAGAAGGTTCAATCTGAAAGAGAATAGAAAGGCGGGGGGCTCATCTGCACAGAGGAAATAGGTTCAACAAGAAAGGAAAGCCACCTCCGATCGAGCTTTATAATGCTTATGACAGGCATTCTCGGGGACACCTACTAAAAGGAGTCTATTGGGGGAGATCCAGCCAGAAAGACTTATTGGATTGGTTATTCGCCCACGTATTTCAAGAAGAGCCTTATATATTACGTGCGAGTGAGGTCTTTCCCAAAACAAATAGTGGGATTTCCTCAACCTTCCTTACTTTTTCCCGAATTACTCACAACTCCTTGCTGGTGGGTTGACTTCTACAGTACAACGCGGGGACTTAGAACCTGGAGACTAGCTATAGCTCTTCTCTTGCGCGCTTCCCTGCTTTAGCTCACCACTCCACTCATGCTTCTTCTCTTTGTTAAAGATGGAAAAGCCTTTTAGAAGAAGAATTTTCAAGGAATGTATGAGGTAACCAAGGGGAAGACTGCGGAACTGCCTTCTTTCTTTGATCTGGAGCTTGTAGCTTGAATTTCGGTCGGCTTGTGATGAGGGCTACTCTCCTGAGGCTTCGAGTCATACGTCATTGCGGTCGATTGGTGGCGTGTGTGATCCTCCGTATCACACTGCTGCCAATGTGACCTTGGTAGGAGATGAAAATCCTATATTGTCTAGTGAAACTTCATGGATTCACGGCTCACTGCGTAGAGGCACCTGCTTGACTTAAAGACTGCTTAGCAGTACGATATACGATATCCGAACAGAACAGTGCTATGAGCCTCGCGCTCACAGCAGGACCCTCAAGAAAAACAGAAATAGGGAAGGAAGCAACTGACATAGAAAAAGAGGAATAGAATGCAAACTTCGAGTAGCACTAGTAGACAAATGCCACAGAAGGAACAGAATAGGCATCGAGCAGAGAAGAGGCCAAAGCTACCTGCAGGTAGCGCTTCGGGGAGCTCTTACCCATCCCAAAGTTCACCGGACATAAAAGAAGGTTTAGGTTTATAGTTTTCCTAATCCGAGTGCTAGAAAGTGCATATTCATCTTGACTTCAGAGCCCTTCGGAACAAGTTGACACTTGTATTTGCGTAAATCAAGGGCCTGTGCCCAGGTTCGGGCAAACCAAATACCATCCTCGCTTCCCCCAACCGGCACGGCTCCTATTGACTCAGCTGCACAATGAATCTTTGTTCTCGAATCAGCAGCTATCGAATAGCCTTTTATGAATGGTAGCACATATCCGTCGAATTAGACCAACAGGACAGAGAGTAGGGAATCCTTTTAGTCAACTATTAGGGTACCCGCTAGCAGTCCAGTACATTAGTCTTAGATCCTTGAGCGAGAGCGGAGGCCCTTCCACGCGGGACTCTCCGATCTTATTATTAGTAAACCTGCTACATCTCCTTACTTTCAATAGACAGAGATTTCTGGACAAAGAAAATGAACTACAGGAGCTGCCTAAGACGGGTTCTCTTCCCCGGGGCGGGGGGAAACCAAGCGAGTGTCATCCCGGCAAACAAACCAGGAAAGCCACCCCCGGAACTCGGTGAAAAAGGTCCCTATTTTCTATTTCAAAGAACTACTTATGATCTTTTACTCTCTATCTATTGTCTGACTTTCGGCATCTTTATTTACGAGGAATTGCTAAGTAGGCGTACTGGTTGTCTCTTCTTGAAATGCATTCCCTTGGCTTCGGTGCCAGTTAAGAAGGAAAGCCATCTCCATGAGTACGAACGAGCGGGAACCAAATCCAGTTTTGTATTTGACCTGAACTAAGGAGGCTCAGCACCTTCCACACTGGAGAATCAGAAAGAAATTGGAAACTTCAAACGGACGCCCTTAGAAAAAGGGAAAAGGGTCTGCTCGGTGGTCTATAAAGAGAAAGTGTTCAGTCTACCGGAAAGTAAGATTTCTATCAAACCTTGGGTTTCAAGCGTAACCCGCCCCACTACCAGAAAGAGGGGGTCTATAAGACTCACTGAAAGCGTCTGTTCACTCCGGTTCTTGTAGTTGCTTGTATTTTGTCGAGATTTAGTTGGTGTTCAGTCTAGCCTTAGAAAATCCAAAAATTGAAAGTTTCTTCAGCACGAAGTTAGTGGATCGAGAAAGCAAGGACCCGTAGAGCGACGCCATGAGTAGATAGAAAAGGTCTCGCGAAGCCGGTAATCGATCCTCTCGGACTGTTGAAGAAGGGCAGGTCTTGCTTTCTTCTCTTGTGCGAGATCGGATTAAGAAGCCGGTAACCTGATCTTTTTTCCGGGAGAAATTATGGTTTCTATTCCGTTATAAGACGAAAAAAGCAGCATCTCCTTGAATGCCAATGCCAGGGAAAGACTACTAAAACCTTGCTAACAACAGAAAGAGCAGAATAAATGCTCTTGTATCACCGCACCGACTAAGCGTTATCGACTTTCACCAGCTAGCCTTCGCACGCACTAGGAGTTTCCTCATCTCAGATGCCCAGAAGAACCTAAAAACTAAGCTGCTTGGGTCTCCCTTGTCACTACTGAAAAATCTTTTCAAAGCCTTAATCAAAGTAAGACGATTTGAAGACAAGTAAGGAAGGAAAGAGTAAAGACGCTATGCCCCTCTGTTAGAGAACTAGCTTTCCCTCCCCTACTTTAACTTCACTCGACGTTCCTAGTTCTATTCTTCGATCTCGAAAGAGTGAAATGACGCCTTTTGGCTTTCTCCTTTATGGGTCTGAAAGCAGCAACTCCTACACCTACCGCAACTTTAACAGAACAACTTATGACTCGAGGGTGAGAATAGGATTCGATTGAAAACGGGATCAATCAACATAAAAACCTCCGATGCAGTTAAGCTCGAAAGGCAGCGAAGGAAGTTACGGATTAGCTGATCTAGGGAAATTTTTCAATGACGGAAGGATCCAAGTGCCCCAGATTGAACTGTTGGAAGAATTGCTAGTCGAATCCTTACCCTTTGTTATCCCTCTCCTGAGCACTAGGATCAGAAGTAAGGGCAACTTACTTTTGAATTACTTTTATCCGCATCTCTTTCTTTTGTTTTCTTTTCTTCTCTTATGCTGGGTCTGGGAGTAGGAGTCAAAAGTAGTAGTCTTTAGTTTAATAAAGCTCTCCCACGCTCTAATCTGTAAGCAAGTGAGGTATGGTTAGCATCAAAGGCTTAAAGTAAGGGCTCGAACTTGCAGCCAGTAGTGCGTTATTAAGACTGCAATCTAAGCCGATAACTAGAGTAAGGAAGTTATAAGTTTCCGTTCCAATTACGCAATTACATTACATTTTGAAATGAAAGAGATCGAGCTAAGCTATTGGAAGGATTTTGATAGTAACCAGCCCTATAAGCCTACCTTGTCCCCGGCTAACCAGCAAGGAGTCAACTGCCGGACCATTCCATTCATTGTCTTATTCTCAACCTCTCCTCGGTTACTATGAACTACCAAGCGAGAAAACGGAAAGCGCGCCATAAAGCCAAAGAGCCTCCGCTTGCTTCTGTTGATGATTGATAAGCACTACTAGTCCCGTAGAAGCTCTTAATGGCATAGCCGTTGCAACAAGAGTAAGCGCTGTTGGATAGAAGACTGGTATAGAATCTGCTGTGGGACTTCACAAGCTCATGCCATCAAAAGTCAGCTCTTTCGGAAGAGAAGGGGTTGCATATTTTTATGCTGTTAGCAAGTAAATTCGTCAGGGAGGGCAGGACTATTTCGCCTAGTAGGAGTAAGAGTCTTAGCATGTTAGCACTTTCAATTGGACAGCTTTCCACAGTTTGAGTTGGGATGGAGCTTGAACTAAGGAAATTTTAGATTCAAAAGAAAAAGATTCTTTTGTTTTCTTTATGGGCATTTTAGGCCTCGAAGTCGCTCGGCGAGTCCTGCCACAGGAAGGGGCATACGTCATAAGGGGTCAACTGCCTCAGCTCAGAGCTAATCCGTCAAATGTTTTGACGAACAGCCCCTATTATGTGCTGCTACCGTCTCATCCTCGATAGAATGATCAGTGTAGAGATTTGGAAAGTCTTCCGCATAATAAGATCCTGCACCGAAGAACTTCGGGAAGTTATGACGGATTCTGAGATCCGGCATGGGCCCCAGAGGGGGTTGTAATGCCAGTGGGGTGGCGGATAGCCAACGTTTCGGAGGAGTCAAAATCCTCTGATGGTTCTGTTTCAATCCCCGTTTCTGGTTTCGGTCTTTCTGGATCGTTACAGTCAGTGCCAGCCCGGTCTATAGATATAGATGCATGGGTTCGTAGAAGATGACTGTCAGACCTGCGGCCAGGGCGAGTGAACTAGGTTTTATCTATCTCTAAGTACTATCGTATTTTCATATATATACGTTATATGAAAATCCATACATACTCATAGTATGGTCTTACTTTACTACAGCGCCTGGTTCATTTTTTTCTACCAAAAAGTAGTCTTTACGCAGGCGATGGTAGCCTTTCCTATTTCAAGGTGGGTAGCCTTAATCCTTTTCTGGTCACTCCTACTTTCTTGTGTTAGCCTTCGCGTCCCACACCCGTGCGTGGGTAACTTCCTAAAGTAGAGGGATTCGCCCAGAGACAGAGAAGTGGGAAACCGAAGATGAAAAGAATACCGATAACTGTGATAGAAAACTTCTACGCCAGCTTTCTTTCGTCGAACTTTTCTTCCTTAGTTTATATCAGACGGGCTCACAGCTTCAAGCACTACGAGCTCAATCTCAAGAACGGGCTTGCTTGCTACTAGATCGATAGCAGAAAGAAGGACTGAAACTGGATCTCAAACCATTAGGAAAGCAATCAATCTGGTGAAACCTACTAGATAAGGACTAAAACTTGAACTTGCTTGATTAATATGAAAATCTTTCACTGTTATCTGGAATCCTTTTAGATCGTACCCTATAGCATCATTCATAGAGCTATTTACTTAACATCGGGTATTCTCACTGCTAGCAATCCATTTAGTTAGGTCTCGTATGCCTATTATACAGTCTGACTAAGAGTTCATAGTATCTAATCTGATCTGAGAACGGAATTCAAATAAACCGAAAAGGTGAACGCAAATGGGGTGTACTTTGACGTACGGATCTAAAGGTACGTAAGTCACGAATACGGCGCTATATGAGCTATATGAGGCAGGCCACGACCTCTCCATTTTGAGAGTGCGAGTATGCACTGATCGCGATAAGGTCTATCGCAATCGCAGCAGACGGCTATATTCGCTACTGAGAAAGTTGCGTTTAACGATGAATGTGAAATCATCCTAATGATGTCAAGAAAAGGCGTTACGTTATTTCGGTCCTCTCGTTGTCACTCGAGCTGCTACGCTCCTCTCCTTTCAGTCGAGTCACTACGTACCTCTCCCGGTGGTCGAGCTGCTTCGTTTCTCGCTCCTCTCCTTATCAGTCTTTTGGCTTCCGCTCCTCAATCTTATTCTCTTTCCGATCCTGCTTCAGATTCTCTTTCAGTTGTGGAAAGAAGGCCCGGTTGACTAGCCGCGTATTGTCCCGAAAGAAAGAGGTTGATGCACCCAGCTATCCGAAGTAGAGCTTTCTTTCTCCCACCTTTCCTTACCTAGTTTAGATAGCGTATTGAGAATCATGTCAAAATAGACCAAGACCTGGGCCCTGGTTCTCTTTCTGGCTAGCTTGAAACAAGCCGGTTCCAAACACAGCAAAGAAGGAAGCGCTCGAAAGGGACCACACAAGAATGGCTCATAACTGGAAAAGATAAAAAGAATGTCTCCTAGCTGCGGCTCCCAACTGAGAATTTCTCTCGATCACTCTCTAAGAGAAATTGACCTTTTCGCAAAAAGTAAAAAAGGACTTCTTTCCTAAGCGGAGATTTGGACTACATGGACCTAAGCAACCCGCCGACAGGGGCAGCCTTTCACTGTTGGAAACTTTGATTTAGATTGGTAGGATTCTGTCTAATCTTTCCTAATTTATAAATTGCACTCAATCAACATAGTTTCCACTCATTCCTTCTCGACCGCCTCTTTTCGTTTCACTTTGGATCAAATCTTTTAAGTGATTTTCGTCTCTCTTATGAGAAATGGTTTCCTTCGTTTGAGCCGTCGTCGCTTAATGCATGTAGGGGAACTGGGGCATTTCCCCCACCGGAGAACCAGAAGAACAAGAATGAACTCAAAGCGTTTGAAGGAGATCCGCAACTTGAACAAGGTAGACGCTTTCCTACCCCTTTCTATTTCTACTTCTTTGAAAGGTGAAAGAGTAAGAAGCGTCACCGACTTGCTCTTAAATTCAAAGCTTTTTTCTTTCTCCGCAAGAACAATCTTTACTTTCTTTAGACTATCTAATAGAAGGCCCTTGAAACGATCGTAAATGGCCTGAAATGAAATGTAACGAGAGGAAGGCAAAGAAAGCAAAAAGAAGGGCTCCTACTTTTTTACAATAGAATGGAAATGCTGTCACTAGAACGGACCACAGAAAGAATCTCTTTCTAGCCGGAAGTATTCAAAGATAAGATAAAGATAAGGCTATGCGCACACAAGCAAACTTCAGGTATGCAGTTAGTTCTCAAGCGATTCCTTCGGATCTTAGGTGCGACCTTAGGGAGCTTGTTTTGGCAGCTACTCTCTTATAGTGTTGTGTCCTACTTTCCGAGTGATAGTTCAAGGCAGGGCAGGACGGGACTCACGGGGCTTGGGGGGAGCCTTCCCCCAGGGAAAACCTAATAAGACTCATTCTAATACTTGACTTCAACCTCCGTAAGCCTATGGCTTCTTTCGAAGCTTAGTAGCTAAAGCCTACTTTCGGGGGTACGCGGATTTGGGCTACTAAGTGGAAGCAGACCATTCCACTTCCCATTTGCACGCTGCGATCGTAGGAAGCTCTATTAGCGAATGCAATTCCCCGCCCCTGCCCTGCAGCTTGGCTTGGAATCAAACTAGCCTATCATGCCCTTTCTTCATTCCTATATGGACCATATTCCTATCTTCTTCCAATCTTGACTGTATTACTGGGATTCCTATTTACTGAACCATATCAAAGAAGCTACTTTCTTTCTGGCGGGTATAAAGGGATATACAGTCTAAGAGAGTGCCATGTACAGAGCCCTTCTACTTATCTTCCAACCAAACCTCTGATAATGGGATGGGGAGGCGCCTCAGCTACTTAAGGCACAAGGAATCCCCGTAGAGTTCGTTAGTTCCCTCTCCTCCAAAGTAAGGGCGGCGGGGCATTAGCTTCAGCTTCCGAATTATAAATTAGCAGAAGTACTTCCAATCCTGACAATCCTGAAGGGGAAATCCCTTCCCAAATCTTCAGTAATCAAAAGCCAAGAAAAGGTCCCAAAGCCAGTTTGTCTTTAGTAAACTTCACCTTCTCGAGGATCTTTTCCTCGCTGGGGAGAATCTCTTCCATCCTATAGGGAATAGAGCTTTCTTTCAAGAAAAAGCTAAGCAAATTTACCTGGAGAAAGGAAAGACCGGCAACAAGGTCCCAAGGCCCGTTCTCGATACGAAATTAGGCCCCTTGGACAAGACTTTTTGTCTCGCAGCATCTCTATAATGAGACTGTCCAACTCGGGAACTCCTAGCCATTCACTGAGCACTGAGAGTCTTTTCCTCGGAAATCTAATTCATAATCTATCTAAGCGGATCGAATCCGAAAAAACGGCGAAGGGCCTGCCTAATTGCTTCCATCGCACTCAAAGCGGCACATGTACTCATAATAGAAATAATATAAAGAAAAGTCAAGGTTCACTAAGAGAAAGGATTGACTTCCCACGCCAAGCCAAGGGCTCTCAAAGCCGATTTGTAAGTAATGAAGTTGGCCTTCTTGAGGTGCGATACCGACCATCCGTCGAATGAGACTCAGGCATAAGAAGTTGTGAATACAATTCCCCAGTTGCTCCCCAAAAGACTGAGAATTCCTGGTCTGCTTTGCTGTCAAAGCCGGGGAAGAACTCCGAATGAATACCTTTCGCCTGTGATTTGATGCCCTGATCCAATGGCTTCATGCCCAAGGGGAGCGCACTCTTTATGATTTCACTAGCCGTCGTAGAAGGCAAATCCGATCTATGCCCAAACCACCAGGACGAGAGAATCTGTATCAGATCCTTCCTGGGAGTGGGAGGAGACAGAGTCAAATCAATCTACAACAAAAGGAGTCACTCGTGGCACACTGACTATATTCCAACTTCTCTGCATCAATGCACTCACTACCTTTGACGCCAAGGAAAGCAAGTCAAGCAGTCTTTTTTTTCAAGAAGAAAGTCACAGTCACACCGCTACTACTATTCTAACAGCTACCGATTCTCATCCGAGGAGAACGGAACTACCTTTAGAGTAGAGCTAACTGCTGCAGTTACGCCTCCAACAGATGAAATCGCACCGTCGTCTTCCCGAGAACCTGCATGGGATTCGTGAACAGGAAAAGAAAAGACCTCTTGCTCCTGGCCCGAAAAAAAAGCATTTGAACAAGACCACGGACACCATCACTAAATCATATTGACTATCCGAAAGCCTACCTTATCAAGCTAATCAAATCATCTCTGTCAACAATTGGTTCACATTCATTCCCAGCTAAACGTGAACAGAGTGACTATTGGGCAAGAGGGACGCCTCCTTAGTGGTACTTTCTTTATTCAACAATCATTCCCATGGCCTTTCGTTAGCTTTAGAAAGGGGATTCCCCCGGGAGTCACTTCTTTCCCTGTGTAGCTAGTAGATCGGGGAAAGACTTAAAAGAAGATTACAAGGAAAGCAAGAAGAAAGAAGAAGGATCTTATCTTACCATGCTACTTAAAAAGAAGAAATATCCCCTCGTACGGAACTAACTATAAGACTTTTCCTATCTTACTTATATTAAGAAAAGAACTAATAGCAATCCTTATTAAGATTAAGGAATGAATAAAACAAAAGGTTAAAGAAATGAGTACAATACTCTGAAAAGAAGAAGAAAGCTCTAGTTAAAATAGGTAAGCCAGGAACAAGCTTTGGAAGCCTTTTCGAGTTCAAGCAAGGAAGCAATGCCAAGTCATTGAAGGAAGGCAGTGGGTACTACGGATGAGCAAAAGCTTCTTCATCTTCCTCTTTCGAGAAGAATGCCAAAACAAATAGGAAGAGAGGAATGAAAATTGAATATGCTTTAGACAGAAAGTCCATTCTTCCACACCCAGTGCTGTGTCCCTTACGAGGACAGGACTACCTGGGTGCATCCCTTCGTTTCATCGGAGGATGATTTCACGGCGAGATGAGTATTCCGATAAGGTTGTGCAATTTTACCCAAGCTTATTTAGTATTAACAAGTTGATACCGGTCACTAAGAAAGATAATAACCAGTATTCATCTATTTTGAAATACTACTTTATTTTTATTTTTATTGGTTAATTTCCAAAGAAAGTTGGAATCTCTTCCAGGCAAGGTACCCGATCTGATGGATCGGTACGCATCTTTCTATAAGACCATACCCTTAGTTACTGGGTGGTCATGTAAGCCTATGTGGACCAATTGATCGGTTCAGTACAAGTTCGTTAGGGGAAACCTTAAGGTCCCTTTCTTCCGTTGCTTATTGGATCAATTTTCCGTCCTGAAAGGAAAGAGCTTCGTGACCTCATGCTGGGTTTATACTGATCGGATAACCCTGCCTTTCGCTAAGACGGCTACCTCTTGGTCGTCCTTGTACATAGATCCTCTCTTTGCCTACTTCTCCCCGAGAGAAATAATTTATCCTGGTGAGGATCGAAGACACTTTCCATTTTGATGGCTATCAAGCGGTCCCTAGAGAAAGTTGTTTTTCAGAGGCAGTCCGGTTCTTAACAGTCCTGTTGACTGAGGTATATTCTCTCTATGCCGAAGTAGCTTTGCTGTTAAACTGGATTTTATGTACCCTCCGGGTAGGCTTGGGTTTAAGGTAGAAGGTGCGGGTAAGTTAAGGATTTTCGCGATCCCTAAGGCCCTTAAGCAGTCTCTCTTCTTCGACCAGCGCACGAGTGGTGCATGTATGTGTTAAGAAGGATCCCTAATTCAGGGACTTTTAGCCAGTTCGCTTTTTGAGTTCTTGCCTTCTCGTGTAGTTCCAACATCTAGGAGTTTTCCTGTAAGCGTATAGTTAGATGAGAGAGTTTTCTAAGGTAAGCTTTACCTTGACTTGAATATCTATGTACCCTTGCCTGCACCCATTACCTATGAATATTCCATGCCTAGGGAAGAGAAATAGATTGCCTGTCGCTTTAATAATAACTTGCTATAGAGACTTTCCCAGGTAATCAAAGCTTTCTTCCTTACCCCTGGCACATACCTTTAACCTGTCCTCGGACTCTATCATTGGCTTGGCTGGTTGGGAGAAAAACTGGGGCTGAAAGGAAACTACAACACAAAGCATAGGGAATGAGGAGGAAATTACAGGGACGGATGGCAAACTCTATAACTTGCTAGCTTACTGGATGGACTGGATCGCATGGAGAAAAGGACCTAAAGGGCGAAAAAATAGAAAAATTTAGAAGGAAACTGGAGTTGATTTCCAATCTACAGAGACCGTATTCGCTTAGCTGAATAAAGATAGATTATGGCTGACACTGCCAAGAAAGCCTTACTCTTAGCTCTTAGAAAGTAAAGAATTGACTTACTCTCAAAAGAAAAAGAAAAGCATATTGAGGAAGTATAAGGACTCTCTTACTGGGGGAAAAAGGAAAAGGAAAGGTATCAACATGACTCTAGTCTTTAACAGCAATAGAGGAAGCGTTAAGGAATTAGAAAGAAGGAATGATCTAACTTTATTGGAATGAACATTTCCAGGGAGAAATAAAAGAATTAACAACTGGATAGAATCCTCCGATACGATGAAGAGAATAAAACCATATCGAAGTCCTAAGTCTACGACTGGATATAATACTAATGAAAGAGGGAACCCAACGGTAAAACGAAAGGAAAAGGAGAATGTTGCCCCTTTTTCCCTATCTTACTTACTCTAGTACTAATAAAGGACTAATAACTAGGAAAAGAAGGCAGGAAAAGCTAATAGAAAGCATTTACAGAAAAAGAAAGAATCTTATGCCGAAAGCATAATCTTAAGTAAGCAAGATTTAGAGAAAGAGAAAGAAAACTAGTCTTACAAGGAAAGCAATTATAAAGAAGGTAACAGATTTACATCCTAATGAAAAGGAAGAAATATCCTAGTACCGAACTAAATAGAAGCATTTAGTACTTCCATCCTTCCGTTTATACAGCAATAGTCATATGCTAGACAGATTACGGATATTGGTCAGTAATAGCCTAAAAGAACATAGAGAGAAAAAAATACCTATCTAAGGCTCGGAACTGAACTCCTTTGACCAACAGACCATACTTCATGCCCGAGTTCGTCACTTCTTACCTGCTTTCCTTATGCCTACTTGTCTAAGCCCTTGCAATGGGCGGGGCGATTTCCCTTTGAAGTGGAAGAGGATTCATGCGCTCTTTTCATAGTATAAGATATCCACGCATAGAGCATGAAAAGAAAAAGGGCTTACGACGAATGGTAATTAGTAGGAAATTTTCTTTCTAAGTTCCTAGGTAAATCATTCAAATAGAATGGATTTAGCTGTAGAATTAGAATTGGTATCAATTAGACAGGTAAACCAGTAAGATGAAATTACAATCTTTGCTGAAATTTCTATTGAGATTTTGGTGCATTAAAGTCCGTAGAAGTCTAAAACAAGAAAAGGCAATTACTATTCCATTATCCATTAAGCGAGAAAACCCTAACTCTAAAGTTAGAGTCAGTCCTTTTTGTACCAAATCAAAACATCAATTAGTTGGGAGCGCAGAAAGACTTGACCGCTTTTCTTCTCTTACCCAAATCAAAATGCATTGGAATCAAGGCCTGTAAGTCTAAAATTAGGCGCTTAACTGTCAGTTTGAAAAAAGCAATTCCAATCCCCATCGGTCTCATCAGTCCTAGAAATAGAGACAATAGCATTTATAAGGCCTAGAGAAGCCTGAGATTCCGAGTTCGATTGATATTGCATTCCAGTCTTTTGAAGGAGGCAGACCGGGGAATAGCTAAAAATAGCTATTAGTAGTTATGATAGGTCCTTCACGGTTAGAATTCGAAATAGGAAGAAAGCACAGCTTTGTATTCTTTTATTCAAAATAGAAAGAAGATGACTGGCTTACTGGCCTAATTTTTTTTGCCAAGGAGAATGAAAGAGTAAAGATTAGCTACTCAAGGAAGGAAATCTCAACATATGTCATTAAATTCTTCCTTACCCGAGTTGGAATTGATTTACTGACCTTTTAGCCTAAGGGCTTTCTGCCTGCCTTGCTGCCTACCTTATCTGATGAAGGACGGGAAAGAGGCTGATTAGAAAGCTTTCGTAGGACCAGTCTAAAGCACATGAATTAGATCCGGGGATAAGGATATCCGCAACTCATTGTTTCGAACTTGCTTGCACCTAAGATCAGATGAATGAGTTGAAATGGACTTATTTTGGTCTTTAGCCTTTGTCTGAAATAGGCGGAGAAGATACGGAAATAATAAGTTCTGATTTCAGTAGGGAATTGTAATATCATTTTAGGGTGTGGGAATGGAATCCCTTGCTTTCTAACAAAGTGAGCCCTTCGAGCTCTTATTCCTTTGTTTTAAATAGTCAGAGAAGCCAGGGGGAAGAGGAAAGCTAAAGTAGTTTCATCTATTCTAGTGTAACTTCGTCAGTCAGACTTCAGGTTTAAAGAGATTTAGAGCCAGGAAGTAAGATATTAAACTGGATAAGGGGTTCTTTGCGCCCCAAGGTTATTAGGAGTTCCGGTTGTCCGATAGTAACTATCTATCTTTCCTTTGTGAGCTAGAGGCCTTTAGACGGCCGAATCTTTTAAAAAAACGTAAAAACTTTTATAAGACTTTTTTATAAGACTTATAGACAATTCTTTCTGAATGGTGACCAACTAACGGATTGATCTTATAAAAATCTTTCTTCATATGGGAAATTGCATATGATGACAGAAAAGTAGTTTAAAGACTCAATCTGACAATCTACTTTTGAAACTGGTGAAGATCAGGGATGAAAATTCCCATGCTTTAGCCCTCAAATTTCAATCGAAAGGGGAAACAGGTATTCTCACTTTACTTGCCGGGATTGTATCAATATCTTCCTTTCTTCTTTCTCGCCTACTATATCTGTGATGAAGTAGACTAAAGTAGAGACCTTAGAATCTCTTGAGTCCCGGTGTAAAGACTCAATCAGAATCTCTCAGTCCTGAAGCTGTTCTCTTTTTTATCACGAAGGCTATAATCTTCCTTTCGAACCTAACTAGCTCCTGTGTAAGTCAATCTAACTACCTTAAGGTATAGGACTTTCAAAACTAGCCCATTTACCTGGGTCGGTATGGCTTGTAACAAAAGAATCTTACTTATCCCCACCTGCAAGCGCATCCTCTGGGAATAAAGTTCTATAACTATCATTTCCGTTTCAGTCTCGGGTTACGTTATACCCCTTCACTTCAAGTAGAGGTCTTAGGGCGCTTTATTAATCTTAGAGCTCTCTATCTATGCTATTGAGCTAGTCTTGTCTCTAAAGTTCTCTGCAAAGGAAGAAAGGCAAAAGAAGAAAGCCCGTCCGAAGCTAAGAGATCAATTCATCCCGCCGTCTTCTCCATATTTTGAAAGAAAATGCCTTAGAATAGCCTGCGGCGGACATCCGACTTTTTCTTCTTCTATTCCCAAGACCTAGTGAATCAGTTCCTTAGACAGAAAAGACCTTAAAAAAGCCTAAGGCGCACAACAGCAATAAAGAAAGCAACTAGAAAAACGAAGGGTGGCCTTACAGATGTAATTCAGTAGACTATTCCTACCTCCTCACCTTCAGGATGACTGACGAAGTAGCCCTATTTGATGAAGTTAGAGGGGACTGATGAAAGCACTACGACAGGAGCTTAAGGATAAGCCTGAGCTTAAACTTTCAACTTCAAAGTCAGACTCTTTCTTTGTATGCATTCTCGTCCGATGAATGAGTTGAAAGAAAATATGACTAATCCCTTACTGAACTGAGGAGCAATGCCTTTTGATCTGAAACCGTCTTCTTCACTTACGTCAAGCCCTATCTAGCTTCGTTGGGAAGAGACTGATGACTAAAAGCTGCCATCATTTAAGGCAACTTCATCCCCAGATGTCCCCAATTCTCCTTTACTCAACAGGAACATACTAAAGATGAAGCTACTTCCCTTGAAATGCCCTAAGTCGCCCTTCCTTCAGAAAGAAAGGACTCTCTCGTTGTCGATTTGAAGTCTCTTTAATTCCCGGGTAAGAATTTATTAAAGCCAGAGATTCTATTTAAATTCCTGGGGATGAGATTCTTCTTCCTTAGCAGGTCTTCACCTCAGGGAAGGTCCGGCTCCATTGCAGACTGAGGAAAAGTCTTAGAATTCAGTCCTGGAAAGACTTTGTCTCGTCGTCATAGGCTTCTTAAGTTACACGGCTTGAGTCTAAAGATCGGACTTAACTCGTTTTTTTAATCAAAGTCTAACTTCCCATAATGAAAATATCCCAGAGATTTTCTTCCTACAGATCATACTCTTCCTCCTAACTATTAACTATGGATCTTTGTCACTCTTAGGACTGACTGGTAGTCTCAAGTCTTGAAGTCAGATCCCTATTCTCTTCAACAAGCAAGGGAAGCACTTTCTAGTCCCCCAGATTCAGTTATTACACCTATGGATTCTTCAATCTATTTAGTCTCAATCACATCCTGATTATAAGTTAGCCCAGGGGCATAAAAAACTACGAAGTCTTCAAGCCCAACCGGTGAATGAAAAGAATGCATCAAAAACTAGATAATATGACTGATTGAACTTCCTACACCTGTGAAAGAAGTCTACCTTAAGTTTTTATTGACAAACCTTTGTTGAAAACATCCTGTGACTGATTACACCTAAAACAGATGAGTGCCAATAAGAGAGATTTTAGAGGCCTTAGAGAGAATGTCTCATTTTTTAGCCTAAAATCTCCTTTTTTCAGCCTCTTTCCCTTCCCCTGTTAATCCGTTACTAGTCCATTCTCTGCCAATTCTTCATATCTGCCTATTCTAGCCTTGAAGCAGACTAGTCCTGTCTCTGGCTACGGAGGATTTTTAGTAAAGCAGATCATCTCAACTCCGGAACAACTGAGAGAATGGTAACTGCCTATTGAATCAAATCCTTTATTGGCTAACTGATCCCAAATAGATCTGAAAGCCTCGCAGCATACTCTGACTCTTTTGAATTCTATAATTCTTCTTCAACTGCTAAATCAACAGATTCTGCTACTGCTATCTCCTCTGAGTCTTCAAACTATTTGATGCTACTGCAACTCCTACCTGATCTCTGAACCCCTAAGTCCGACTGAGGATATGACGTATGTTTGCTGAGCTTCCTTAGATTGAGCAGCCTCTTTACCGGAACACAGACTATTGAAAATTCTCCTTGATTCGAGAACTCACTATATAAGAATAATAAGATTCTAACGCCGGAAGTCAGACCTGCAGTTTCCGATTCCTATGGATATTTTGTTAGACGAGAAAGAAATAGAAATAGGTAGTTACGAAAGCTACAACTCCATTTTTCTTTGTGTCTTCCCCCCAGAACTTAAGGAAAAAGGGAAAATTACTGCTTGAGGATCAAGTTAGAAGCATCTTTCTTTCTATTCTAATACATGGCCCTACTTTCTTGTTTCTTGAGAAGAGCAACCGGAGCTTCCTCGATCTATTGTTGCGCATTCCCGGGCACTTCACTCTCCTCTAGGGCAAGTGATGTAGTTACAGCTTATTGAGTTAAGTCAGTATTGAGATTCTTCTTTTGTAACAGGGCTGTACTAAAAATTAAGAAAAGCCGTAAAGAAGTCTAACTAACTCGTCTCAATACCTTACAGCATCTGATCTGGGAGAAAAGTAATAAGTAGTTTACTTTGATACCAGCCGTACTAATGATTTGATTGAGCATAACAGGCAGTTGAAAGCCTGGGATGAAATTCTACTACTAATAAGGCTAATAATAAGGGGCTAATAATAAGGCTAAGGCTTAAGGTAGGCGTTACTGACTGAGTAGCAGCTTCAGGAGATTGAGAAGGGCTTAACGCCCCCAATGTAAGGAAATCGCTTCCTGTCTCTTAACCGTGAACTAACTGAAGATCTTGTTACAAGTCCTTCTGGACTTGATCTTTCCTACTTCGAGATAATTGGCTGAGCCTGCAAGTCATTCGATTTTTTTGTTGCAAAGCCAGTGATTCTATTCCATCCTCTGCCCCTGGGTAATCTATTCCAAAAGCAAAGGAATCAATTACTAAACCCAGTGAATCCAACTCTTGACTTTGTGGGAACATAAAGAGTCAATGCAGTAGGCTCGAACCTCTCATCCTAGTCCCTCCCGGCACTGAAAGAAGAAAGTATGACCAGCAAGCATTTGTTTTTGCATGTGTTAGGAAAACCGTAACTAATAAGAACACCAAGAGAAGCCCAAGCTTCAAATTTCTCTTTTGTTGCATGCAAGCTCATACTATAGATTGAGAAGCTAGAAGTCTCAGTGGGAAAGCTCCCTATTCACTGCCAAAAGCAAATAACAACCAGGAAGCCTTAGCCAAAAGATTTGAAGATACTATAAGCATTAATCAGTCTGAAGCCGGACTTTCTGTTTTCTATTTAGAATCGTAACTCCCAACTACCAATAACCAATTGCTTCCCATCCAACTTCCATTGATTCACCATTAGCTGCCTAACGAATCAGCTATAGTAAGAGCTTACTTTCGAGCGCTATTCATCCTTCTCTTTAGTTATTATTCCGACCTGTGATTGAGAAGGAAGGCAGGAGAGAGCTAGGAATTTCTTGTAGTTGAAAGCATCAATTCATATTTCCTTCTTGACCAATACCCATAATCTCAATCCATTTGCAGCTAACATCTCTGTTTCCTCCACTCATCCAACACCTGTATGACGCTAAGTGGTAGGGGACGAAGTTCCAGTCTTTGAGGATGTAACCCTATTTCTATTGTTAAAGTTAGAGGGCCAAAGCCTTAATCAAATATCATAAGACTGAGTTCAGCTTTAGGAAATTCATATTATGTGTTACGAAAGCATTTCGAACTCGAACGAGCAGAGTTATAAGGCTAGAGCACAACGACCGGAGAAGCTGGAGAGAATTATATCTATTTGCAATCCTGGGATCTAATGAATGTCTTTCTTGATTTCCTCAATGTCCAGCAGTATATGAAGTAAGGGACTGAATTGCTATTGAGATTGCTGTTGTTACAAGTCAGAAGGATGAGCCTGCAAGCAACCTAACCTAAAATATTGATGCTGCTAACTCTCACTTTGGTCTGACTTCTTCTTTATTTTCTTACAGGAGGAGTCACCGCTAAGCTTCAGCAGCTTTCGGTGAATGTTATAATTTTGTTGTTACCAGACCCCCGACCAGAAATGAGATTGAGAAGACGGAGAGAAGGAAAGTCAGATTAGAAATGACAGGGGATCTACTGATATATATCTAGCTTCCTATCATTTTTCGTTTGTGTCCGATCTCTAGAATCTCTATTCTTTATAAGCTATAGGCAAAGTCTTAACATCTGTTTATCAGGGCTGACCTCTTCCCGAGTGAGAATAAAGCAGCAAGTAAGCAGCCATTGAAGGATAATCATCTCCTTGATCCGGGAAGTGAGACGTAGGCTTGAAGAGCCTGTCTCTTCACTGATAAGTCTGACTGAGTCAAAGCAGCAGTTTCATTCCCATTGGTAGAAAAGGCAGGAAGTTTCAATATAAAGCCAGAGAATAAATCAATTAATATTTAGTATTTAGTTACCAAAGCCCTCTGCTATCTCGCTTTATAAGGCATAGGAGGAAGATCGAGAGGAAGGAATCTCTTTTAGCAATCCCGACCTTGGAATTATAAGCAAGTAAAGTCATAATAGAAGGATAAGGCTAGAGCCATTAATCAGTCAGCAGCTGTTGAAAGGCATTCTATTTAGTAGTTAGAATCCCATCCTGAGAAAAAAGATCAGGCAGAGCCTGCTAGCTTCATTTTTCTATTTAGATATAAGGCAGTCCGGAGAAGTTAGTAGAAAACATCTTTTTTATAGCCTTACTGTCTTCTCCCTTAGCTTCTAAAGGATCATTACTTTCTTACAGCCTAATCAATTCCTAGTCCCTGCGGAAGACTTCCAAAACCCTTAGATGAAATTACGAAAGCCATTGAATCTATTCCGAGAATAAAGACGAATGTTTTCTGAGCTTTCTATTGATTAAGATTTTAGTACAATCCAGTCCGGAATAGATCTTTCTCTTGTTCATGAAAGATTATTATCAGTCAGAATTGAACTTTCAGTTTCCGATTATGAGTTATAGATAGAGTTATGAGCTTAGCTTGAGGAGATTGAGGTGAATGCTAGAAGTTTAATTTCTTGTTACCCTGCAGTCTTTCATGAAGTATAATGCATTGGCATAAATGCAACAACAAGGAAAGATTAGCTTCCAGCGTCAGATGGTTAGGAAGTTAGATGCTTTCTTTCCTCTTCCCCATAAGACTGAGTGAAAGAAGTAAGGATTTATTCAAAGTAGAAATTACGTAAATTAGAATAATCTCAATCTTTAACTGGGCTACTAAGATTTAAAGTTTCATTAGTCGATTGAGAAAAGGCACAAGATCACGATACCTAGCTATTGAGCTATTCCTGTCTCTGATCCGGGATTCAATTCCCGGCTATTCCCTCCTATTCCATTCAAGCAGGGATCAAAGCCTAACAACAAAGAAAAAGACATATAATCGAAGATGAGACTTGATCAGCTAACTAATCTGTAGGCTCTGCAATCTCCTCTTTGCTAGATTGAGTAAGATTGACTTACGAAAGGAAGAGAAAGTCAGAAGTTTACTTTTAAGACAAGACCGACCAGATTACACATTCATCTTTCTTTCTAAAGCCAAAAGCCTGGCTTCAGCAGAGAAGTCAAGTCAGGTTTTTCTGAACAATATGAACTGAAAAGGTAGGAAAGATAGACATTTATCTAAGGTAGTGTAGTGAAAGCAAGATCTGGCCTAAACCCTTCTCTGCCAACTCCCCAGATAATCAATTACTAATTTAGCGGAGGTAAGTCATTCCCATCACCATCAGTCCTCGATATGAAATGGAAGACTTAGACTTTCTTTCGTCAAGTCAAGATGAAAGAAAGAAGTGCTTAAAGTTCAGACATCGATGTCTGAACTGCAAAAGTGCTTTTTCGAAGGCTGATTATACCTCAACATTAAAGATGCGAATAAAAGGCTTTTTTCTTGAATCTAGGGCAAAAGAGAACTAAATCTAGCAATTTCAGTCTCCTTTTCTCTTTCGTCTAATGCTGAGGACATGCAGACTTAGATCAAGGAATCTCTAAAGGACAGGTTAATCTCTAAAGGACAGGTTAATCTCTAAAGGACAGGCTAAAGTGATCTTACTTCTGGCGCGTTAAGCTCTGCAACTCACTTCCAAGGGCTTAGGAAGAGCTGACCTAGATCAGAGGCTTTAACTAGACTCTTTCCTCTGTCTAGATCTATCTTTTCAGTCTAAAAAAAAAATGGGATTTGAACTAGGCGACTTCCCTTTCTTCTCATCTCCGGTAGGGATAAAGTCTAAGTCTAAATTGAAGATGGAAAGTCTGCGCATAACTAGGAAGCTTGCTGCTCTTTATCCTCCTCTAAAAACGACTAAGTCTTCTCTGTCTTATCATTCTATAAGGGCGTGTAAAAGACTTCGGAAAGAGAGAAGTAAAGACTGACTTTCATTCAATCCGGGACTTCTTTTTACGGCTTTCGTCCTCAACGGCTTTCCTCTTGGAGCTCATTCTACTAATACTGACTCCTCATCAGCAACTCAGTCAAAGACTGCAAGAGAATCCAATACAGAGTTAAAGACTATAACTTCAAATTCAACTTATCATATTGCCGGTTTCGACTTCTCAGTCCCGCTCTCTTGACTAAGATTGACTGAAGACATGAAATGAAGTAAGCAAGAGGCAAAGAAAGAATGTTCACAATGCTTCATCTTCTCTTTCGACAAAGCGGAAGAAAAGAAGTGAGAAATCAAAGACTTGCTTTTACCTCATCCCTAAGAAGCCTCGGGCTCAGATTAGCACTAATAAAGAAGAAAGAGCTAGTTTGACAACTTCAGATCTAGTCTTCCCCTAAATTCTTGGATTCTAGTGTGATGGAAGCCTTTAGGCCTTAGTCCAACATCTTATCTTCTCGCCAAATCAAATCCCCTACCGGCTATTCAACCGTCCTTCCTCTGAAAATCTGGCAGCAAGAGAAAACTGAGCAGCCCCACACTCTTTCTTTGAAAGAAATTCCTTAGTTAGGGGAGCCTAAAAAAGCACACTAAGAAAAAGAGCTTGTCCCAGTTCTTACTATTTCTTGAGTAAAAGGTCCCGTTGAGGAGAAAGATAAGGTTGAGGTGAGATGTTGCGTAGTTGAGTTAGAGTTAAGCGTTCTTCGATTCTGACTTCGAGATAGACTGATTAGACGTCCGGACCGGAGGAGATTAATTCGATAGTATGTTCCCTGATCTTCTAACTCCACTCTCAGGCTACGGATAAAGTTACATAAAGAAAATAAGATCAAGACCAATTGATTCCATGCAAAATCCGAATCAACTTAAACTGACTCCACTGATCTGATCTCACCCTAATCTGCTACTAAGCCTTAAACTCACTCTTGAGATTGTACTTATTGATCATCCCTTCTTTCTTCTTAACTTCTTAAGCAGCTACTGACTTTGACTCTGCTACTTCAACAGACTACAAAACAGACTATTCCACTCCCATTGACTCAACTTGATCTAAGACTGACTCTGATTCTGAAACTTCATCAAATACTGCAACTGATTCTGTCCATAAAACGGATTCCTATTCAACAGAGTCTGAAACTTCAACTTAATCCTTGACTTCTTCTTCTTTTTCTTACTATGAAACAGCTAAATCTACTGAGTCTAGAAGTCTATAACTGCAACATAGTCTTAAACACTTCTTCTTGATCCTCATCCCCAACTCCCTTTTAATCTTTGCCAATGACCTTTGAATATCCCTTATCCCTGAGGAGTTAGCAGTCTTTACTTAGAGGGCCTAATACCCTCAATCCAATCTCATTTTATTGGATTGGGAAATAAGAAATAAAAGAAGTAGAAAGCAAGAATTCATTTTTCGTTTGTGACCGATCTCAAGAATCTTCTCAATTAGCAGCTAACATCTCTTTTGTCTCTTCAAAAAGCCTATTCACTAGAGGCCTGGAAGTCTTCTTTCTACAGTTAGCGGGGAGATAGTGAAACAAGGAAATTGAACTCTTCGTGAAAGACCATCAGGAGAGAAGGACAGAAAGAAGAAGAGGAAGTTTACTTGGTTTAATCCATTCCTAAACCCATATCTTCCCTTCACGGGTAACATACTAAAGATAAGCAGTAGCCTTAGAAAGAAGAGAATCGAATCCGAAACCTGGGTAAGAAGGCTAAAGCAGGCCTGAGTAAGTAAGCTGCTAACTTAGAGTATAAAATAATCGTCTCTTATTCCGGAGAAATGGGAGTCTAAAACATGTGACGTATTGCAGTTGAAGTTGAAAGCAACCTATCTTCGTTCGTTCCATTAGAAGCGTCAGGCACAGCCGGATCATTGATAAAAAGACTAGTACCAGTGTGATTCTATGCCTTGCCTTAACACTAATCCGTGAACTCACTGATGAATTATCTCAATTAGCTGTCAAGAGCGGAATGTTACTGAAGGATATAGAAAAGCCATCTTTCAAGGTCAGATTTTCCGATTGATCTTCAAGCCATAGATTTGACTATGGAGTCTTAGTAGGTGGACTGAACTCATTTTCGGGAGCTAATTCATGTATTTTCCGGAGCCGGATAAAGCAGCTAAGGATGGAATGGAACTCTCTGTCTTTGATAAGGTTGCAGGAGAGTTTAGAGTGACTGCTTTCGGTTCAAATTGCCTAGTTTTGATTTACTTACACGTTCAGAGATCCGTCCTTCAATTTCTTTTCCATCCCGTCCTAATTAGAAAGAGCAGGAGAAGCTTCTTCCTATTGATCTTTTGGTACTAGACTGTCCTTATACAGCAGATAAGCGGGAAATCCTTTCCGATAGTAGCAACTACGAGATATGTAGGATCCGCAAGCCCAATTTCTTACTAAACTCGGGGAATCACCCATATTCACATCCCAATCCTAGAGTAAATAGAAGCAGCCGTTGAATCTCATCTTATCTTCTCCCCGGGAACATACTGAAGAAAGAAATGCAGTTTCAGATTCCTAGTTAATCTTTAAGCCCGATCTTCTTGATAGAAGCTAGCCCTGCCCGTCCTGTGAAAGAATTGAACTGAGATTCATCTTCTCTACCTTCACCTGTAAGTGTAATACAGAGGGAGAGATGAGATGAAGCGACTTCCGCTGCAAAAGATTATAGCAGCTAACCCGTCCTCAGATTGAGAAGTCGGACTTCTTTCTTTTGGTTTTGAAATAAAGTCATGTGATTGATGATTGAAAAGCAAGGAAGTCTAAAGCTTAGGTCTGCTCATCCTAAACCGCGGAAATAGTAAGCTAATTCATTGATTGAGCAGTTCTCCCATCAGTTTGATGCCTTGGGATGAAATAACATAGTACGCTATGAAAGCTCCTCTTAGTCCCCAGCTACCAGAACTACTGATAGCCATTTTGAGCTAAACTACTGGCATCCAGGTATGCAATCAAGAAAGAGCCTAGGCTAGGAAAGCTCGTCTGATCTTCCACCGGAAGTAAGTGCACCCGAGCAAGTCGTTTGATTTAGACCCGCCCGAGATCTTTCAATTTAGGATTATCACCGCCTGTAAACCTGTTAAGGGAATCAAGGCAGTGGGCACAAATAACAAGGTACGCTTATTGAAGGGAAAGTCGTCGTTGAAGTCACAAGGACATCAGAAAGAGCATATCATAGACTTTCAGATTCTCAGTCAGTATTTCACTCTTTTCTTATGCCCCACCACAAAGACTCAGTCTTAGATTCAGTAAGAGAGTCTATAGTGACTATTTTCCCTTCTTGAGACAGAGAAGAACACCCTGAGCAAGTAAGAAGATTGACTTAGAAGTCCGAATTGTGATTGAGTTGCAAGAAAGTTATGAAAGGCAAAAGTCCCTTATCTTCTCCGGCTCTTCACAGGAAGACTGAGTACTACAAGTAAGGTAGTTAGGAAAAGCCCAGCAGAGAGAAGTAAGAAAGAGCTCGCCTTCGCATTCCTCTCTTTCGTCTATTGAGATCGTTAGGATAACATTGGCAGGGAAGTTAGGAAAGCAACGTCTTTGCTGCTAAGGAAGAATCCTAAGCCGTCAATTTCATAGGAATAAGCAAGCATATGATTAGATTGGTTTGGATTCGTAAAAACCGCTTTATACTGAGCAGGATAACACACCCAAGATCAAAAAAATCTCCCTATTGTGAGCTCCTCCCCGTTGATGAACCCCGGTATAATCTTCTATCTTAAAGCCCGTAATGCAACTGTTGTTAAAGCTAGGAAAGAGGAATACCACCTTTGAACCGTAATCAGTATCAGAAGACTCCCTTAGGTCTAAAAAAAGCAGTCTGAAGCCCGAGATTCATCTTTATATCTAGTTACTCTGCCCTTACTTCAACTAAAAAAACGAAAAAGAACGTAAAGTAAGCAATTCAAGCAGTTTCCGATAGAGAGTTAAGACTTTCGGAGAAGCCGCGGATTCCTCGATCTTATAATTCTATTCTTCAATAGAATAAGATAAGATGCGGACATAGATCTAATTAAACCTACTTGGACTGTATTAGCCTTCTAAAGCCCTATTAAACCTAACATTAAGTTCAAAGCTTTGGAAGACAGCCCGGGCAGTAAGATTGAATAAAGTATAGACTAAAATTTCTCTGAGTCAGCGCACAACAGAACAAAATCTATCTCTTTCTTGGTCATCCCTATCTGCATAGGGCTTCTTATCCAATTTAGTATATGTTAGAGAGAGCCCATCCTTGACAGAGGATGTTAGAAGCTAGCCGGAGAATCAATACCACATTAAAGGCTTATGTTAAGCCAGAGCTAGCATCCTCTATCATATCCATATCAGAAAGATAAGACTTTGAGCCTGGGATTCATAGTGTTATTTCAATACGTAGCCATACTTGAGATGAGAACAAAGCATGGAAGGTTAGTGCCTGTCTGGTGTCCCCAATAAAAACTAAAAGACGAAATCAGACGTAGAAGTTCTTACCCGGGACGAGGCTTCACCTAGATTCTATTTCTATGCCAATTCCGCAAGAGTGGAGTGCAGTTCAAACATCGATCTCCTCAGATTACGAGTGCATTTGAGTTACCCGAAAGCAGCAAATCAGTCATTCTATGGCTTTGAAAGTCCTTGCTTAATAGAAAAATAAAGGTAGGACAAGGAGGAAAGGAAGGATTAGTCTTGTGCTAACTTCTTACTTCTTAGAAGACCTTATAGCGCCCAAGAGAAAAAAGAATTTATGAGTTAGATTTATTAGTTACACATCCGTCGGGAGAAGTAGAATGCATCAACTCTTAGTTTGCTCGTGTCTTACCAGAGCTAATTCATGTCAGCAGTATTTGACTGCTATAGGGCCCAGTCCGCTAATCAATTAGCAGCAAACTGACTATGGAATCTTATCCTTTCTCCCCGGTAGAAGAAATGGAATATAAGATTCTCGCTACTGACGGAGAAAAGAACTCATTCGAAATAGAGTTCCCGTGGGGAAATAGTTAACAAGGAAATCTCTGATAGCATCAAAGGCAGCAAGTTAAGTTATAAGTTACAAGCCAGGTTAGATGAAATTCAGATTCCTCAGATTCCATGGAATCTATTCCAATACCTATTGCTAATTTCACTCGCCTATAGAACAGTTAAGAGAAATCAGCTTACGTAGTTTAGTTTAATACCTGACGTGCAGGGACAGAGATGCTGCAAGCTGCTAGAGCAGCTTGAGATCAGCTAGCATCCTCTATTCTGTTAGGCATGGGAAGCTAGTTAGAAGTTTCAGTTTCAAGCCTAGGAAGGTAGGTAGTATGGTGAAGAAAGTATGAAAGTCTAAAGCCAAGGTCTGCGTCGGGTTAACTAGTTAGAGGGCCTCAGCCTGAAGTCAGTTCGAAATCAAAGACTTGATCTGCCTACGATCATACTCTTACCGCTAATTTCCCTCCGTGTCATCAATTAATATGCCCCCTGGGGCTATTCTCCGGAATAAAAAGGTAATTTCGGACCAACTCCCAGTTTCTTTACCAATTCCCGGTCCGCTAACATACTAAAGAATCAACTCCTCTGGGCATCCTAGTTATATTTAGTACTTAGTAGGGAGTTAAAGGGGAAGGCACGTACGTAGTGTTATTTAAACTGACAAAGCCATAAAGAGTTCTATATGGATATTTTTCCCCGCTGGGAAATGTTGTAAGAGAGATGATCCTTCTGAAGAAAGGCTTTAAATCGAAGAAGCAAGTACGAAGAAGACAGTAGAATTAGCATTGGAAGACTGGCCTGGACTCTAGAGTTGCAAGTCTGTTTATTCTCTGCAAAGTCGTAAATCAAGCTCTTAAAGCAGTTCCTATAAGTACCCCTGCCTCAACGGAAGGAAGACTGATGAGGAAAGAAGTCTCAATTCTTCTTTCTAACTCTTCTTAATCGTACTCTGCCGAAAAGAAGAGAAGGAAGGGATTGATGTAGCAGTTAAAGAAGTTGGCAGATAAGCAGAGCCAAAGATTATCATCTTCTAACTCTATACACATACCTTAGTCTACTTTAGCTGCAGCTGCTATAAGAGCCTGGTTCTTGATTCATGCTAGTAGCCTTATAGGTAATCTTCTATCACGTTGGAAGTATTGACTCTGAGTCACGTCACTAGCGCTTCGAAAGCAAGCGATGGTTATGGCTTGCTATTTTTATGAGTCTTGCTACCTGTTCAAATTTGACTTTGTTTTCCTAGCTGGTTTCATTCTGAATTAGCTACTTATGGATTCTTACGTATACTAAATTCTTACCAGAAAGAACATCTTTCTTATCACCATTAGTACAAACTACTTATCTAAAGTTCACTACTACAAATAGAAAGTGATTAAAAAGTACTAGTTTATTACTCTTCTATTGCTCACATGTCAGTAGTACTTATTGGTATATGTGTTCAAGGAGGGTGCAATCCTATTAGGTATTATTAGGAATCGCTCACGGAATTGTATCACCTGCAATGTGCGTAGTAAGCATCCGTAGTTATCGTTTGCTTCTTCTAAGTTTCATTACGCTTTACGTGAAAGGCAGGCTTTCGAGCAGAAAGGAATCTTTGCTACATATGGAACTGTCAGCTATGCTTCTGTTTACTACTACTCTGATGCTTCCTTTGCTTCTCGAAAAGATCTACTTGAAGAGATGTTTCTTGACAAGGTGGTGCTAGTGAAAGATGAAAGACCTCCAACAAAGAGCCTAGTGGTGCATGAAGATTAAAGTGCTAAATTATGATATATTCCGTCCTTTTTGGTGATGCCTTAAAATAGACCTTATGATGGAAATGCAATAGGATCTAGGTGGATCGACTGCTTGAATTTGAAATTCGTATGGATATGCGAAAAAATAAATAGGCTCTAGAAACTTGCTTTCGGATCTCGATCTGACAACATATGCACCCGGATGGTGCACCGCCGGGTGACATTCTATTATTAGTAAGGGCCTATATCATCGTATAATGAGTATAATGATACAAAAGCTCCCAAAAGAGACAACGACTGCATGGCTTTATCAGTGGCTTAACCATAAAGAATCAAGAGCGGAATCAACGGCATAATCAAACTCGTAAGCAACATAATATAATGAACTGCGGAATAAACAGGATCCTATGCTTTTGTTGCCCCGCCACAAAAATGACTTTTTCAACGGGCAACGAGCTATCGAAATGCTGCTCCTGGAACAGCTCTCAAGCTCGCTTCGGTACTTGGATTATCTGGATCAGTCAGTTAAACAATCGCTGCTGCTGGATCTTTAACAGAATCTACAACACAACTTAATTAACAAACAGGAGAAAGTAATAGATATGCTACTGGCTCTGATCTGCTGGGTATCAAACTGCTTGCTAAGGTCGGGGATCCACGTTCGTGAGCCTGACTCATATCTTATTGATCCATATATGCCATAAGCTTGATCCATATATGCCATAAGCAAGCAGTAGACCTAACTTCAGATCCTGTTATAGATCAAGACCTTGATTCCACTGAAAAAGACTTGGTCGCCTAAGGGTTCGTGAGTCCGGCCGGAAACTGCTGACTACACGAAACTAATAATCTTTAAATAGTGCAATAGACTTCTTCATTTCCATTATTATTTTCAATTTTTCTTTTTTTTCCTAAAGGTTCACAAGTGTAAACCTTAGCTATCTGAGCAGTTGGACTTAAAAGGGCCAGAAGAGAAAGAAAGACGACCGGGACTTGAAAACCCGACTAGCTGAGAGTCTTAACACCGATATCACTTTTATAGGGTTCCTAGGATGAGGACATCTTTTTCGTAACAGAAAGAGAATCTGGGGTGGACCTAAGTGGCCTTATTGCTACGACGGGTTTACTAAAGCCTCCGTAGAATATCAGAATCAGAAGGGGGTTCTTATGAAATATGAAAGGAGTGCCATCTTTCATATTACCGATTGAAGCCTTAAAGTACAGTACCGATTGCAGACTAAAAAAGTACTTATGGATATGCTGATGGCGAATCTGTGGGGTAAGCCTTTGTTACTGTGAAGGAAAAGAGGTCCGGTCGGCTCTCTCACTCATCTCTCTCTATGAAAGAGTCTATCTTTTTCTATAAATGCACATTACGAAAAATGGAAAGCAAGAGAAGAGGGCAAGCAGTACGTACCGTATTCACATATGATGGTTGGTGTCTATTCGTTGTGAAAGACTAGTGATGGATTTATACAACTAAGAAAGCAGCTTACAGCCAATAAAAAGCAACCTCCATCCCGAGCGATGGATGAGCCTGACTTTAGGCCGCTAGGGGCTCGATGCCTTCATTGAAGTACTTCCTTAGGAGAAGAAAGCCTATAGGAGGAAGCAAGAAAAGGTATTCAGCAAGAAGTGGAAGAGATCCTGCTGTTAACGAGAAAATTCATTGGCGAGACCATCACACCTTTTATTTTACAGTCAATTCAATAAAAGAAGTGTACTACGAAAGAGGAGTTCTTTGACTCGCGGTTGATCTTTATAAGATTAGGCACAAGTCTGAGACCAGAAAGGATAAATCGCAATTGAAGCAAGTAATGGACGCCCCATTTCCCCAGAAGCAAGGTGGTTATTCTTATTAGTGGAACTCTGACTCTTTATCCTCAATCGAAGGATCAGAAGGCACTCTACTAAACACGGGTCTCTCTTGCCCAAGCATTGCCGCCCACGACTCGGTTAACTACTTTTGTTCTTCCTTTGCAGCAAAGGGAGGTCTATTGATTGACGGGAGTAGTAGAGATTAAGGGATTTATGATCGAAAGATATTTATCGCTATAAAGGTTACAACCGGCGGCATTCAAAGGTTATTACAAAAAGTGATTAGAGCGAAGCCCCTTGCTTTGTAAGGAGTTGACTTCTTCCTCTTGAGCACAGGATAGCTACCGATTAATTAAGATATAGGACAAGCCAAAGTCAAGTCAGGTTCAGCAATCGACGTAACTGGTTCAAATACCAGAAGCTAGGTCATAGAAGGTAGATTCGATACGACCAGGCAGGCTGACCCCAGGATAAGGAATGGGCCCTTACTTAGCACAATAAGTCTAATTTCCGCGCTATAGGTTCGACAAATGCGTCTTCTAGACAGAATGTGGATGACAAGACCAATGAATCCTTAAAGGTAGCTTTCTCAGTAATAATATAGCGGGATAAGGCTGTGATAGGCACGAAGTCAAGCAACCTATGAGTAAGTACTCCCGGTCTATACCTTGGCTAAAGTATCTTGCCAGGTATGCTAAGCTACATTGGTTTTCTATCCCTAAAGAGAATAGGCATCTTATTACTGATAAAACTACGTTTAAGAAATAATGATCATATGATGTCCAGAAAACGCATTAGAAAGCCGTTGCTTGTTCGGTCGAGTTAGCCCATGACCTCAAGATCAAGAAGAGCCAGCCATACATAGAAGACAAGGGAAGACCTTAATGAGCACAGCAATCTATATCAATGATAGTCTTTCTAAATTTATAAGTTATAAAGAAAGTTTCGAGGTAGCCAAAGTCTGCTTTCAGTTCTGGAAGAAGAAATATAGAGGCCTCATCAGGGGTATAGGGTGGATTGCAGCAGCTAGGGATCGCCCAGTGTACTATCGTGTGAAGTACTTTACAACTCTGCTTAACTATATGGTAATCAAAATCATGGTCTATGATAGACTTCATAAGACGAAGCGTCAGGTTAGTATGCGAGTTTAGACTTCTAAGAGAGATCGAAGGAAGACTGAAAGGGGAAAAAGAACTAAGGGTTTGCTTGACGAATGAACCAAGCGAATAAGGAAAGGGACCAATCTCTGGTTTAAGGGGAATTGGATAAAGCAAAGAAAGTTCAGGAGATTTCACTATTCTTGACTAAGTAAAGGGCAGAGGATCTTTCCAATCTGGCTGGATTGGTACAAAGAAGCTAAGCCGGAAAGTAGGTTCAACGCCCGAAAAAGGTACAAAGAGTAATCCTTTTGTCTTTTGACTTTGAATTATCCCAGCATTCCAAGACCACTTACGGTAAGGTTTGTCTTTCGCTGATACTATTCATCATAGGATAGAGAGATAAGTGACGAACCTTTTTTCTATATGTCGATAAAAGTGAGGACTTGACTTTGACTTGGTCAGTCAGCCCTATAGCCGCAGCGGTCGTTCTAACAAAGTTGCTTTTCCCCCCGATAGGAAGAGCCGGCGATGCGTACTGAATGAAGCGGTGTAGCTAGAGATGCCACTCCTTCCTGCAATGATGCTACTGATTGCAGGTCGAGAAAGATTAACGCTGGGTCGAACAGGGCTGTTGCAGGCGATATGACTGGGTCCAGTACGAAGCCACCCCATGCCGCTATTCCTATTGCTAACGCAGCTACGACTCAGGGTTGAATGCCGCAAGGCATTGGAATAATGTATCCTAGACCTCGCTCTGGAGATATGCTAAGTCTCTTACCACCCTTTCCTTTACGCTTACCCCTCAGCCAATCCTTGCGCTTGCCTTAGCCTTATTCTTTAGTACGTTGAGCCTATTCGTTCACAGCGAGAACTGCTCCTTCTCTTCCGAGTTGGCTCATGAATCTCGGTCTTCTGGAAAGGAGGCGCAGTCACTAACGTCAATATATAAAACACCCGGCAAGAGCTCGCCTACAAATGAAATGAATAGGATTCCGCCAATCTTCCTGGGGAGGAAGAAGGACTTGTTCCGCCCTTGGTTTGAATCTAAATGCTTTCTCTGATTCAATGAGGTAAGTTCAACTTCGAAGTTTCATTTTGATTAGTCGTCCTATATATAGTATAGGTAGATCAAAAGTTTTCTTGGCAGTAGTGGTACCGATAAGATAATAGACGTGTTGAAGGATTTCAACGGTGATGGTGGAGTTGATCCAGATGTCAGCAGAAGTGCATATCTTTAGGCCCAGGGATCTATTGAGAACTATGAAGAGGGCAAGGGAAGATCCGCTTTTTGATTCAATGCGGGATAAGAAAAGCCAGTCGAGAAAGACCGGGCGAAAGAGAGATTTCTTAAGTTCAGAAAGGATCCCTCGTCCCACGGAGCGCTAAACTGAAATAATTCAGAGGTGAGTTGTCTTCTTTTGAGACGAATGAATTCCGAAGTCGCTTCATCTAAACCAGGAGCAACAGAGTTGAAAGGCTAAGCAGCGCTGAGTTGGCAGCCCCGGGAAAGAAGGGAACTTTCAACTAAAAGTAACCATTTTTTCTGATCGAAGGTCTCCCAGTCGAGGAGGGCACGCAGCCTTTAGGCAACTCGAAAATCATCGGAAAAACCTAAGTCTCCGTCCGACCATCACTACGAGAAGTGGATAGCCAGGGAGCATCTCTCGACGCTACGATCTTGATGGATTAGCGCTCAGGGCTAAAGCCAGCCAGGAAGACTAAAGAATCAAAGATCAACGAGCCAATCTCTTTTGATACGCTAATTGATTGAGTTGATTGATTAGCCTGAACAGGAGATCATGTCTTCTCTTAGTGATAAAGTTATGCTTTATGAGGATTTCTCCCCTTATCTGGCTGGTGGTTCTAACCTGATATCTATCATTGAGTCGGGATCTGAGTGAATCCGCTTACCCTAAGGCTGAATGCCCGAGGAAGAAGGAGAAGCTAAACAAGAAAGAGGAAAAGAGTTTGCCCATTCGATTGACACGAGCTCTATCTTATATAAGACATTTTCCTTATGGTTTCAAGGCTTTATTCAAATAACCAGCTTTCCCGGGTTTCAAGCCATACAAGCAAACACCGAGAAGAATGGCTCTATAATATTGTGCCTGTGATGAAAAGGGGTATGTTTTTTTCTTTGAAAGAAGAGTTATTGCTGCCTTCCTTCCTCTCTCTCCCTTTGTTTCAAAAGATAGGAGTACTTCCCGCTTGCGGGAGCAAAGACATGAAGGAGCTTACCTTACTAAGGCATTTTTTCAAAGGATTTTTGCTTGTCATACTTGACTTTGATTATAATTCTTCCCCTCTCCTCCCGAGCTCCCTTGAGAGCGGGGATAAGTAAGGAATTTCACTCTGGTTGAATCGCTTCTATTCTTGGCTCTGACGCCCGGTCCCGAGGGACGAGACCCATGCTATCAAGAAGTCGCGTCACTGACACTGACTATTCTTGCATGACGAAAGAGTGAAGGGATCCCCCCTAAATAACTTAACTTCCGCTATTCTTTTTTGCTGCTTGATTACTCATCTTATTAAGGAAAATTGAATCAATTCTCTGCCTTACTGTCTGTGGTTTTTCAGTCTGGTTTGCCTGTGAATCCAGTTGTAGATTGGTTACTGTACTCTCTGTTTTCTCTCGCCTTGGGCTTGCGCCCGGTAAGGACTTAAACAATCGCAAACGGATTATGACGCATATCCTGGGATATGTTGAATGACGCTATCCCCCTTCTTTTCTCTCTAACTCTAAGCGTAGTAAGTTCCCTATTGCAATCAATACTGAAGAAAGCCATTCTCTCAAGCCAGTAGACTTGCTTTTCCTTCTTCAACTAGTGTTCGGGCCTGAGAAAACATAGTTTAGAACGAATCCGGGCTTAGGCCTGAAAAGAGGTCACGATTTGTGAATTAGTTGCATTTGGTGGAATCGTAGATAAGAGAAAGGGGCATCTCCTGTCTATCCTTAAGAACCTAAGACGCCATAGATGTGAAGATGCCTCACCTGGCTCAGGTGAATTTCTTTTTTAGAAGATAGATCCGTTTAAATGAAATGATTGATGCTTTCGTGGTTAAAAAAGGAGAGTTCATGGTAATGGTTATGCTTTTCCGGAACTGTCAACTCTTGTTGACTCAGCCGAGATTGCTAACGTCTTTCATTTCTATAGAGTGCCCCCACTTCTCTGTCCTTGCGTGTTCTTTCTAAGAAGTTCTCCCTCAGGGGCAGTGGACAAAGCTGCCATTACTTCATCTTCATACGGTCAGAAAAGAAAGTCGTCAACGGGGAAAATCTAGATATGTAGATTGGTTTTTTACTTATCCTAAAAGTATTTGATTTATGCAAGTTTTGTTTACCTTACCAATTGATTGATATGAATAGGCCTGAACCATAATTAACTAACTCAGGAGGACCCCTTCCTGCCTCTACTTCGAAGAGTACTCATAATAATGACCTTCATTACGGCTATGGCTTACAAGTATCGGCATTATTCCAGCAAATCAAGCAGAGCAGGCAAAAAAAGTATCTGTTAGTAGGTCCTCCGTTACTAATAGGCTCAAAATTAGCTTCAACCGACAGGGGAACCATTTCTTCGACGGCATTAAGCAATCGATGACGTTGAAACTCGTTTCAACAGGTGGAAAGTTATAAAACCACTACAGCACACTTCGCGCCACAAAGAGCGACGTGAGTTACGGGGGGGAAGCTAGCCTTTCCGAGAGGGACCAATTCATGCCTCGCTCCTTGGTCCATGTTCCGTTTTTTATTATGTCTGGCAGTGGATGTGAGTCTTCATCTTTCTATCTTCGCAGTATAGCACTTGGTTCGACAAGCTCTTTTTATCTGCTTGTATTGTAAGGAAGGGCGAGAATGCGTGCTAGAAAGTTTGCAGCTATTAGGAGTTCTGGTGGGTAAGTAGACCGCTCGAATAGGCTGAGAGACAAACCGTTCGGTAGGGCGCTTTGATGCTTAGTCAGGAAAAAGAACAACTCTTTATCTAATTGTACCCAGGTGCCTATCACTCGAGAACAAAGTCCTAAGCAAAGTGGTCCCCCACGTAGCGACTGTCAAGAACAGCAAAGCGACCGAGTCGAGCTCAAGGAATGAAGAGCTATTCAAGCTTTGGTCCTTATGACGTTTAGTTTCATTTAGACTAAAGTGTCAATGGCACCCTTACCTCTTCTTATTCTTAGTGACAGTGAAATAAAGACTCGATTTAGTAGTGTTATTCATTCTATTTAATAGAAAGCAGTTGCAAGCTCCCTCTTTCTATTCTTATTCTTAAAAAGTCAGATTTACCAACTAAGACAAAGTGAGCTTAGGCAAAAAAACTTGCATCAATCCCGATTGTCGACCTTAGCAACAAGTAGCTTGCACGACCGGCACAGCACTAACGGAGACGAAGAGAGTTTTCCGCGTCCGTCGATCCGGTAGGAAAAAGTAAGATGAAAGCCCATTGGAGTCATCCTACAAAGGGGATAGGGATCACACTAGGTCTGTGTCAATTTCATAAGCTCTAAGTTAGATATAAAGCGCCTAAAAGGACTTTTTATGCTATGGTAAGACTGTTAGAAGCATGGTTACTGATATTCGTGAGGGGATCACTGCTTAGTTTTCAGGATTGCTATGACATCAGTCTACCTTCATTTTTGTAAAGAGAAATTTATCTTTCCGCTTTCTCTATCTATTCTTTGAAGGGGGGGACTGGTGAGTTCTTGCATTCTCTTTTTCATCATTCGAAGTGGCATGTATCTAATGAGGTGGTAGAAGTGTCAATTTCATAAGCTTTGAGTTTAGAATGCGTCCCTTTTGCCTTTAAGTTCTTGAAAGGAATTACATTTTTCTCTATTCACTCGGGGAGTGAGGTGGACCATGAGTCATGATTCCCGAGCGAGATAATCCGTGTTCCCTTCGTTGCCTTGCCCTCCATCGAAGAGAAGGAGAGTAAGGTGGCATCGATTTCGTCTAGCCTGGTAGATTTGCCTAAGTCCCGTAGTGGTCTCTCAGCTAATCAATCCAGGTCTAATAGCATAGCAGGGAAGTCCCATCCGGCCGGGTTCGTCTATCCTTTCGATACTGATTTTTCTCTCTCTGCCGTGAGCGATTGAATTTGAACGTGTTTTCCGCTTGTGGGACCATTTTATCTAACTAAGCCTTCGATTCCTTCCTGAGCTTCAGTTGGTGTAATAGCCCAACGTGCAGTTTCACTTTTTCCTATTTACTTTCCTTCTCAAAGCCATCCAGCCGCGCCAATTGCTGCAGTCCTAAGGTAGCCTCCTGCAGCAAGCTAAGCAGGAGAAAATGCAGTCTAACCATAACGTAATAAAGCGGGAAGGACTTCACATTGGAGGATAAAGTTAGCTAGTTCAAGCAAGGACAAAAGCAGCAAATATAGAAATCTGGGATAGCTGATTTCACGCGGGTTCTAAAGCTAACGAGCAAGTCAGTTTTGAAGCTATCCATATATAGATCAAGGGATAATTACAGTGCTAAGTCCATATAGTATGAGTTCATAACTAGGAAGCCACTGACGGCTAGGATAAGTTGATAGGTAATAGATTTCGGGTTAATAATAAATAAGTGAATCCCCCTTTTTTTTGAAGTATGCCTGTTCCTCCAGCCTTTCTATGTTCTGTGTCACCGCAGGGTAAGCGCAGGAATATTTATTTCAAGCTGTATTATGTGGTATTTTTTTTAAGCGTTAGTTTGAAAGTCTTTCACCGCATCTTACTCTATTGAATGCCCCTTTTGTTTTGAAACTAGATTTCGATTTTTAGGAAAGCTAGCCGCTTTTGGGCAAAAAGAATGATTATTTGCTCCCGGAGCACTCTCTCATCGTTAGACCTAGCAGGGAATGAAATGAAGGTATTCAAAAAAACCATATGATGATAGGAAAATGCACCTAAACATTATTCCACCAAGGCAAGCGAAATCCTCATCTCATCTATTGCTGCTTTTGAATCGGCTGAAAGAGGATTTTTATGTCACTTAGGAGAAGTATAGGGATGTGGGCCTGAGTCTTATATAATATAATAAGTAGTTGTTACTCGGTCTAGCTAGGACAGAGCCATCCTAATCCTAAAGACTCTTTCTTCTGTTCTAGGTTTGGATAAGGAAGTAGACCCCGCTAGGGTTTCTTTTGAAAAGTTCTGTTAGAGCTTCTTCCCCTTCTGTCATTTAAGGTAAGGGCAATCACTAGTGAAAGAGTGCCCATTGACCCAACTAGCGAATCTGTTTAGAACCAGGTTAAGAAAGATAGCTGAAAGTGCTAGCATAAGGAAGAGATTCTATGGATGGAAAGAGGCCCTTCCTTGCTTTCAAGGTTTCGGCATTCAAAGTCAAACGATTCTTTTAATAAGTTTAATAAAAAAGAAAGTCAAGGAAATCGGCCTGCTCTTCTCTATTGAACTATGGAAAGCACTTTCTAGTAGCGACACGGATTCACCACTACTTATGACTTTCGCCAATGGGGCAAACGAAGGCTAACCCGTTCTGGTTGTTATGACTGGCAAGAATCAGTAGGTTCTTTAAGTCTTGCTTGTGCGCTTTGGTCCTTCTTACAGAGACTATCCTTTGTATAAGTAATGATCCATCCAAGGAATGAGCTTCCCCAGAGTCAAATCCCGTGGACTACCAGGAAAAGATAGAACCTCGCCCGGCAACAGCAGTCCATAGCAGATGGTCTTGGAAAGAACCTTTCATTCGATGCTTCTGATTCAACTCCCAGACAACCAAGGAAGTATGCGCGAAGATAGGGTTAGCCCCTGCGGCAAGCATTATCCGGGAACTGGAAGATGGTTGGCGTGACACGCCTAAATCCCCCACAATCAATCCACAAGGCTTCAGGCGCAGTTTCCGCTTTAGCGGCTTGAACCCTTCGATCAAGAGATACCTTAAATCAAATCCACTTAGTAGCTGACCTCTTACACGTTCGTGGCTATTCCAATTCATACATATTCATACATATTCTTCTCCGACATGAGATAGAGTGAGAGGGCCTATTCCATAGAACAAACTCAGCAAAGAAAAGAAGGATCCGTATTCCACCTCAGATGGTAGAAGGGGCAACTCAGCCTTGTCTTTCCCTTTGTCAAGGTTTCTATTGGTTGGGAGATCCGGTCTGCTCCGATAATCTCCCGCAGCTCTAGACGGCCTGTACGATATTCAATTTTATTGTACCAAAGCAAGCCAAGCACACTCATTCAAGGGCCAGCCGTTGACTAGCCAACCAGAAATACATTTATAAAGAAAAAAGCCAAAGCGACGTACCTACCGAATTCCACGACTTCGCCAGCCAAGCATTATGTTCCAACACCGGCCCCCCACTCGTACTGATACTGATTGTGCTTTCCATGTTTGCTTTGCCATATTATGTATTCCGTATGTAAGGTCTTGGTCTTACTGAATTAGTATAGTTAGTTTCATTGATTGCGGATTGCCTTTCAAAAAAGTACGTTTTTTGGGATGTTCCCGTGACAACAGATACATTTACATAAATGAATATTCTTTGTGGACCGACCAAGCGGTAGGGCCTCCCATGTGGCGCACCCTCACACCAATATAAGGGGATTTCGAACTAATCTAAACATGCGGAGGGCTAGCTCTTCTGCCTTCAGGAACTCCCACTCCAAGCTTTGGCATATGGAATAGAGTCGGTAGCACCGGTTGGTTCTATTAGTTCAAGCGTTTTATATCACTCCTAAATGAAGGCAGTGAGCAAGGATACCCACCAAGAGCACAGATGGGGCATAGCGGAGATGCAGGCTCGATTCCTTTCTTTACAAGATTCCGATAAAGAAGATCCAATCCTATCTTATTGGAAATAGTCAAGCATAAGGCTAGCCTTCTTCTGAGCCAAGATTCAACGCAGTATCGGGGACCATTCCACGGGTTTGAGTTTCATAACCAAAGGCAAGGAGTGGAGAGTGAAACGAAGGAAAAAGCCTTACTTATAGGTCATCGCATGGTCAGGATCCCTTATGTGGGTCAGCCTTTTTCAGTAATTATATGATCGTTGGTGAAATAGCGTAGTATAGGATGATACGAAATAGAACAGTTGCCAATTGGCATGTGAACGCTTTGAAACTCCCTTTCCTTCTCTTTCGAATGAAAGATCATAAGAGAAGAAAGAGAGCTTTAGAAGCAGCCAATCTTTGAATCCCATGCCTTTGAAGGTTGGACCAACCCAACCAGCGATTGTAGACGAGTCTTTCTTAAAAAGCGGAACAAGACATATTTGTACTAGTAAGCAATAAAACAGCAATAAATGGTTGTAGTTGGGGGCGCCGGCGATAAAATTAGGTTTTAAGTGTGCCAAAAAACTTTGGAAATGTTTTAGTAGTGCACAAGACTCTCGTAGTGGAGACATTTGTAATTCAAACAGCACTCTCTCTTTTCGTCAGACGGGGCAGCAGGCCGATAACGCTGTCTCCAACCCAGAGTCATTCCAGAGCGCTGTAGAGTCGTTCAATGTTCCCAGCCCCCTTGATCCGTTCGAAATGATCCCATTGATTCCTATGAAAATAGGAGACTTGTATTTCTCATTCACAAATCCATCTTTCTTTATGCTGCTCACTCTCAGTTTTGTCCTACTTCTGCTTTACTTTGTGAAAAAGAAGAAAATAAAAGAGAAGTAGGTTCAAGAATGTTACGCCCAAACAATCCCATGTCTTTGAAGGTTTGACAAACCGGCGATTTCCGTGAGCAAGAACAAGTCTCTCTTGGGAGCAGAGCAGTCAAAGAATGAACCAAGCCAATGGAATTTAAGGGTAACATAACTACACTTACATTCGCACTCATTCTTTCGGTAGCAATTTTTGGGGCTTTTAAAGTAGGCCAAGTTTTTGAACGAACTAGTCTTTCGCAACATGCGCATGTATTGGACCTGGAGAAGTTAAAACAAAAGATCGAGTTCAAGCTCGAGGTTCTTTGGAAAGAGACGAATGAAAGTATGGAATTAGCAGAAGGACTCAGTTTCAAGGACGTAGTGCAACATTCTTTTATTATGGAAGCTGATAGTATAACAGAAAAGATTCTAGGGCTGAACCAAATCTATTTGGATCTCGTTACTAATGGCACGAGCAGTAGCTACTTTGTTTACATTATAGATACGTATGGCCAGATTATTAGTTGATTGGTTTTTCTATTTTATTTTTTTCGCTCGATGCTTCATTTTGTTACTAAAAAGGGAGTCAGGCTTACTCTTTGTTGCTTTGCAATGTAGAGTAGCTTTACAAAGGTATTATGCAGGATTCGTATTCCGATCGAAGAAAGAAGGAAGGACCCCGAAAATGCCCGTTCTCAAAGTTGGGGTTCATAGTCGTCATAGACTGCTTCCTTTCTTCGGCTTAGGAGTGAGAGGCATTACTTGACCTTGATGGGAGGGCATGTTCAGCTATGATCTCTGGACCCGAGACCACACTCCTTCTCTCTCGGAGATCTGGATTTGATTCCCACTCTGGAGGACTAGGGCCCTCTTCTGCGCCTAGCACTGATCTGATTAAACATTATAGTCAAGAAACTATAAGACGAAAGTCTTATCGTTATTGCTATCTAAGGCCTTTTCAGGTTATCGTGTGGATGATTTCACATTCATCGTTAAAAGGCTGCTTTCTCAGCAAGAATCTCGCTGTCATAGGTACGTAGTCGCTTGAGAGAAGCTATAGGGTATGGTGTGCGAGCGGGTACGAAGTCACTCATAAATGAGGAATCAAAACCTTGCTTTCAGGGGGACGGAAACTCGCTACTCAAGAAGGGAGCAAGAGGTCTTTACTTTATAGGTTGATAGGATAGGGCGCTTTATCTCAAGCAATGTTATAGTTCTCTTCAGGTCGCCTATCCTATGGGGCGATCGACGACCGAAAGGTCTTCTGCCTATCCCTTACACGCAGTGGCTATCCACGCATTCAAATGTACAGGATGACCTATTGGTTATCCCTCTCACTTTGTGTGAGCAACTGAATAACTCTCGCTTTGCTCAAGTGACTAAACATACCTCGGGATTCCTTTCGGCGTTTCTATGCAGCCTTTGGGAGTTCCTTCCTGGTGTAGCTGAGTGCTCTTTGTTGTTTTACAGAATAAATTAGCTTTGAGGGCCCCATCTGGCGCAGTTTCTTATGGGTAGGCTGTACCATTTTCAAGCCTAATTGGAGTGGAAGTTCTTCTTTATCGTCTGAATTTAGGTAACTAAATAGATACCCAAGGTAATTGAAATTTTTGTTTTCGGATGCCTTAGGGGACAAAGATAAGACATCAGTATGAGTGAAGTTCTTGTTATCAAGTAGGGATCCTACGGAATGGGAATCTCCGATATTGGAACCAATGGTCGCTAACTTGCTCAAGTCGGTCTGATACTGGTTTTTCCGAGGCAGGGTCAAGTTAGTTTAATCAAATCTTCAATCAAAAGTTAGAAATCATAATATCGTATAATAAGCGTAGAAACTGTGGATCATAGACGGACATAACAAAGCTTGAGTGAGTGAGCTTAGTGACTTCTTTTCCGGGTTCACTCCGGCACTCCTATAGCTAACCTGTCGCAGGAGATTTTTTTATTTACAGGAAAAAAGGGAAGGGCATTGAAGACCAGGTCTTAGTCGGGCAGATGCCGACTTATACGATGAAACTTCCGGGGGCTTGACTCAATATCAGGACACGAACGACCTACTTACTGGCTTGAAGGATCCTTAGCTTGCCTCCTTAGAGTATCCCAAGTGAGTCTTTCTTCTTGTCTCTGTCAGTAGGATGGCACAGGGCATATTTGGCTAGACGGAGAGATCAGAATATCCACACTCGATCAAGAGTCTACTTCAAAGGCAAGAGGGAGACAGAAAGCAAGACTTGCACACGCCTGACTCATTCACAAAGACTACTGTAAGGGCATGGCACCCCCGAAACCCGAACTACAACAAAAAGGGGGAAAGCTCAATCGCCAATCGAGTCGACAAACCCGAAGTAAAGGATTCAACTCAGTTCAACTGACTTTGCTCGAGAGACCTAGGCTCATAGATAGAATCAGAGGCGGGGAATAGTGAAAGAAAGAGAAGAAGCGGGGTAGAGGAATAGGTCAACTCATCAGGCTCATAACCTGAAGATTGCAGGTTCGAACTCTGGGAATAATTATTATTTGACTTGTTCTTATAAAAGTAAAAAAATTGAAATGACTATTTCGGCAGTTTATCTACGTGTTCGTTTGATGGAAGAAAAGATGGTTTTTTTCCTTCATTCTTATCTCCCGGAAACCTGGGTAAGATATGTTCCAATTTTGGGGAGACTTCTTTTTCTTTATCTTACTTCCAAGTCGGTCGGGTATCTCTTTATGGACGAAATTTCCCAATTCTATCCGTCTTCTTCGGGTGGAATGTCTGGGAACTCAATTCCACCCAATTCTGATTCCACTATATTCGCGGCGGGGGGCACGGCCCGGGATGATAATTTTGGCTATCAAGAAACAAGGGAAGATCTTTGTAAAAGAGAATACTCATATTATATATTATAAATATATAAATAATTTGGTTATGCCATTTTGGGCTTTGCTCTAACCGAAGCTATTGCATTGTTTGCCTTTCTGATCTTATCCGTATTCCAAAGAAGGAAGAAGCAAGCACCTTTTTGCTTTTGAGTTGCAGATTACCGATGGAGAAACTGAAAATAGTACAAGTAAACTTCCATCCTCGGACTATCGGGAGTGGTTTGAAGATAGATTGCTCCTTGCTCACTTATAGGTCCCGAAACGAAATAAAATCAGGCTTTCAAAGCAAAAGAAGGAGAGTCCTTACCCTGCTATCGACGCATTGGCTCTTTTCCTGACATCAAAGTGATCTCTTAATCTGTTGCGGAAGCTGTGCGCGTGTCACGAGAAGACATAGGGAATAGGGACATAGTTCAACTCCTTCCGTTCGTTTGGTAGTGGGAGTCAGAGACAACCTCTCACTATTGTTTTCTGGCATCGATTAAAGAAAGGTTTTCACTAGCCCTTTCCGCTTAAGTCTTTATTTAAGTAACTGCCCGCCCGGAAGTCGTGAGAAAATATTTTTAAGAAATGAATAAATATGTAGAAAGAGTGGATGAAGCCCCTATAGATGGGATGCTACCTACAGAAAGGCTAAAGCGTGGGCACTAAAGGCTCTCGTGCGCCATTACTGATCAGTCTGCTCCATTGCTCATATGCCATTCCTTGGGCAATCCTCTATACATTCCTTTATGCGTATGCGGAGATTTCATTTATTCTCTGAAGAGAGTTCTATGCTCCCTGTCCCCCTTTTAACAGGATCTTTCTTGGGGTCGATCAAATCAGAAGTCGATTCGTCGAGTCGAGACAGGCTTGTAGCTCCTTGATCTTTGAGTCGTTTCACTCATTCCTCTCCTTCGGAAGCCATCCCAGCCCGGACGAATTGGGTCTTTGCATTCACTCAAAAGGATAACATCAGGTATAGGAAGGAGAACAAAGGTTCGAACTGAGATACGTATCTTTTCGTTTCACTATTCTTTTAATACGTAATGAGAAAAGATACGTATATTTGAGTGAAGTTGAACTATGTCCCTATTCCGTATCTTTCCCTAGCTTACCACTTACTAGTGCACGTTTGCGAGGGATTCAATTCTAATAATCAGGATCCTCCCCTTTTCTATTTTCCAATTCCTTCTTTTCTACGCTTTCCGCTCTTTTTATTATTCTTATTCAATTGCGTCTTTATAGGAGGATAGGTTTCATAAATGCTTTAGTACGACCCGTGCCGTGAAAGCCGATAGACCGACAACAACCCCGATCCCTGAGCTCGTACAAGGCCAGACTCAGTAGGCTTGCTCCGAAGCTTCTTTCGGCTCTTACCGCTATCTCGGTTATAATTACTCTAAGCTGACACTTAAGAGTCAAGTCTAAAGACCGTGAGAAAGACCAAGTCGATATCTAAAGAAAGACCAGTGGCAGCCCGCCCTTTTCAAAAAAAGATTGAAAAAGTCTTGACGAAGAGGAGAAGTGGGCCAGTACTGGGAATCCAGGGTTTCGGGTTCTTTCCCCAGTTTCACTTTGATATTCAGACTTGAGCTCAGCCCAGTTTGTTATTATTATATAGAATTCGATTTTCGTTTTGGCTTTTATTCAATTCTCTTTCATTTGAAGTCGGTTGAAGCCCAAGCATCTGGTGTCAACGGTTCTGCCACTCCTGCCTGAATCAGACGATGTATCCCAAGCCTGTAAGTCCTTTACCGTTGAACATTAGCAAAAAGAGGAAAGAAGAGTGACTGATTCAACAAGAGAAAGAAGAGCTAGCGACTCTAACGAATCTAATGCTGCCCACTCAAGCTATCAAGCTAGTCTTTTCCTACTGCCCTTACTTAACCTTAACCACCGGGAGCAGATTCGATAAAAGAAAGGATTCTGACAAAGAGAAAGCGCTGACCTGACGTAAAGATTTGACCTTTCTTCCTCTACCGTTCGTGGCCCATAGCCACAGAAAAGAAAACGAGGATCATAATTTCTCCTCCAGTGCTTGGTTCATCAACTAGTTAGATTCAAAGCTTCACATCCAAGGCGGGAAACCAGGGCACTCATCTTTATCAATGCAATGACTTAGGGTAGGGGGGCGGCTCAATCCTTTCACTTTTTTCTTATGTGCGAAAGCACGCCACCAAACCAAGAAGAAGAAGAAAAAGTCACTCGAAGTAGTCAGCCTATTAGCATAGCAGTATAAGAGAGGAAGCCTAGCCAATAAGTATGTAAGAAGCTTCCCTTTAAGTTCAGGCTTGAGCTTACCCTTTTCATAACATCTGATTCGGCCGTCAACGCCTAGCGACTATAGAATCAACGAATAAGAAACGGAGCTGGCACGGGTCTTGCTTGAATTCATCTCTACAGATGTTTTCTCTGCTCTAGCCGCAAAGCTTCCCCTTAACTTAAGGCCTCATCACCTACTCCAGCAGAGTCAGAAACGAAAGGGAATCGAAGAGCAAAGATAGGAAGCGCGTATAGCATAGGTCTTGACTTTGACGTTGGGACTCTGCCCGTTCCAGAATTGACTTCAAACGAAAACGCATCAGTAACGGGAATAGAGAATCCCGGGAGAGTAGGGAGCAGGGAAGACACTCGTCTTTGAAGTCAGCCCAGTGGGCACTGGCTTTGAGTTCCTTTTAAGTCAGGCTTGACCCGCCTATCTAAGCTCGGCGTCAAGATTAAGATTAAGCCTATCAAAGTGATCCCAGAGGAAGAGAGACGAAATCCGTAAGCCTATAGTATATACGATGAGTGTCGGCCCGGTCAATCACCTAACTTTGTATAGCTTGAAGTTGCCGGCTCCAGGCCAAAGCGATGAAGCAGGAAAAGGGTAAATATATTGAATATTGGCACGCCCATGAAAAAGGCAAGCCAGAAAGGCTAGGCACAGGTTTCAAACCAAAGAAGTCAGGTTTTCCAAATATATACAATGAAAGTGGCTAGCTTCTTTGGCATCTTCGGTGCCTACTCCTCTCGTTCTGATCACAGTTCGAAGCATAAAGCCACGAAGTATGTGATGAATTTGTCTTGGCAAGTGAGTAAGCTACGAATACAAATGCAAAAACTGTGTTCGCAGCAAATGGTGCGGATATTGTGATGTAATGAATAGGGAGGTGCGGCCTTCTGACGCTTCTTCCTTACATATCCATATGTTATGAAATCACTTATATAGACGCATGTTGGATGACGGAACGATGACTGAGTGCAACAAGTATGGATTTATTCAAAGTCGAAAGTAGGTGATAGATCGAATCGTTTAGTACGCTAATCTTGACAGTTTCCATTTTCTATTCTTATCTATGTAATTTCTTTTAAGATTTTCGTTGATCGGATCGCCACACCTGGCTTTCCTATTATTCGTACGATTCCTCGAACTTACCTGCCATGCCCGAACTCCCTTTAATGTTCGCATTCTACCTTCTTTTTCTCCTTTTTCAATTCAAGGCAATGTTCTTCCTCGGTAATTGTGGGGGAATCCGAAATCCCATCCCACACTTCCCTCGTTCAAAGGCATCAGGAAATCCGATTCAACAATAACCTTGGGAAGACGCCTGGTAACTTCCATAGACAGCCCTTCTCTACACGCTACTCGGTGTACTAGCTCATAGCTGTTAGCTGCCTTCAACAAAGATATTGATTCATAAAAGAAGAAGAAGAGGAACCCCCTTTGAATATAGGAAGGGGTATTGCATTTCAACTCTCTATTCGAGAAAGACAATACCCGATTCCCGGAAAGTAGAATATCTGATCCTTGGCTTCTATGAAAGGGGAGGAGCATTCAAAGCTATCCATTTCCCCTATAGGAAAACAGATGCTAGCTGCTAAAAGGGCTCTTTTCTTTTACGGGCTCTTTTTTTTTTTCGTCTTTCATGCATGAAGTAACTCTTCAACTTCAAAAGTAGATGCAAAGGGAGAATTTCTTATCTCATTCTCCTCTTGGAGGTCATCTTCTTTAGCCAAGAGGCAAAGGTTTGCTACTTCATCCTTGCTTTCTTCATCATCTTCGCTCTCTTCTTCCTCATCATTACTCTCATCTTTTGTAGAAGCTTTGAGAGCCCTTGTTCTTCTTGTATCATCCTCTTCTTCTCCATTCTTCATGGGTCATTATAGAACCCAAGAGTTCTTCTAGAGGTAGTGAAGTGAGGTCTTTGGCTTCTTGAATTGCTGTGACCTTAGCTTCCCCTGATCTAGGAAGAGATCGACGAATCTTCCTCACTAGCTAACTGTTGGAGTCAGATTTGCCAAGAGATTTCAAGGCATTGATAATATCGGTGAAGCGAGTGAACATTTGTGTGATTGATTCATAACCCCGGAGGCTGAGCTTAAACCTTCTGTGTCGTCTCGCTGAGCAGCAACACAATCAAAAAGAAAACCGAAATGAAGTAGGAAACTACGGCTCGAAAGCAAGAAGCAAGGGGAAAGCATCGAGAAGAAAAGGTTTGGATCGAACAGAGTGATCGAAAGATCCCCCCTTGGTGCGCCAGGCCACCAGTTCTTGCGAGCGAACTCCCAAACAAGAGGACAGGTATAAGAGGGCGGTGAAGCTTTAAAAGATTAAGTCGAGCCAACCTTTCGCTTTCCTTTGTTGCATCTGACGCAAGCATTTAAACGAGATACATAGTCAATGAATCTCCTACTTGACAGGAGGTTGAAAGAGCTACTTTCGATAAAGAAACGTCGTACTCAGGGAACCACGTTAGGGCGTCACGATAACCGAATATCATAGAATGACTTTTCCACGCTGAACGTCATTCCCTGCTAGCGAGAGCGGCTTAGAAAGATAAAGGAGCACAAACAAGGGTTGTTTGAAAATGAACAGATAAGCTAACGCACTACTGATTTTCTGCCTACTAGCAATGCCTGAGAAATACTCAAACTGAACTAGTTTATCTATCTTCCTTGCTTGTCAAAAGTAAAAAAAGAGATTAATCGCCGTTTGATTTAAGAAAACAAGAATTGCGTAGGATTCCCAATTCATGGTTACTTTGGGCGTTTTGTGAAAGTCAAGATCGAGGTTGAAGCCAATTCTTCTATGAGTCTTAAGACTTATTCATTTAGTCTTCCTTGAGACAGACTTCATGATTAGCTTTTTTCTTCCATACTTTCTATTTAGAGCTCAATTACATCGAGCCTCGCATCGGGTCTAATGCTAGCATAAATAGCAGAAAATAACCAAAAGAGGAAATCCCCTTCATTCTCGCATGGATCTCCTTCTCCGTCTTTCGTATTCGTAGTAAGGGCATCGGATGTAGTTCATGCTTTCCCTGCTTTCCAGTCTCAAAGCTCTTTGCTAGCCTTCTAATCGCATCAGCCCTTACAGCAGCCTAATTCTTCTCCCCCTAAACTTCAAAGGAAGAAGAAGAGAATGAAAGGGAAAGTATTGATTTTCATTTCTTTCTCAGTCTTTTTTGTGAAGCTTTCCGTGAGTCTTTCATTCCTTCCTATTATGAAGTTGGTATAATAGAGTCAGCCCCTGGAGGGCGCAATGCCTATGTCCGGAAATGGTCCATCCCGCATTCTTAGTTAGCCCATTCCCGAGTGGCTTTCTTATTCGGATGAGTGTCCATTTATTTTGTCTTGAGACTCTTTCACTCCTCCAGTGAGGTAAGGGTTGAATTCCCCGGAGGTCAAGCATTTTCCTTTCCCACCCCTTCAATTAGTGATCGTCCCGACCGGAGCTAGGTTTACCGATGACGGCCGGGGCAACTCTTATTCTTATATAGTATAGAAAGGATATAAAGGTCTATTTCGCTCTATAGGGATCGGGGGCTTCGTCGTAGGAATATTTCTGGTTCCCTCCTTCCCGGCCCTGAAGCTTACTATGAGTTCGCTTCCTACGAGCCCATGCGCGATCGTGCAAATAGATAGGTATTACGAATCCAGATACTATGGGATTTGACACTCCCGGAACGCATATACCAAAAACGTCAGTAGCGAGGGAACCGGTAGAGGCTCTCCTCTCCCTTATTTAGTAGCAATCTTGGAACTACTATAAATCATGAATACGAAGAGTGGGCTGGATAATTTACCACAAGGGCTCAGGCTAATTGGGCTTAATAGTATTCAGTCACAAAGCAAGCTCTTCCAGAAAGCAGTAAGAAAACAAGCTTTTTATTAAATGAATCCGAATGACGCAAGCTTATTAGTAAAGTAGCTTTCTAGTTTGACCAGGATTTATCACAAGCGGATTCCAATCAAAGAGTTTTGTTTTGCAGAGCCCCAAGCTATATAGATATAGTGGTTAGTGGTGGAGTATACTCCACAAGCCAACCGAATCCTAGGGCGGCTAGTAGCTTCGCTCGGCTGCGAGCTTTGTCTACGGAGCAAGCCATCTTCACCTTTCCTTTTATTTTAATAAAAAAATCGTTCAAGTTTCAAGTCGGAGAGCTACACGAAGGGCTTTATCGGTGTGAGAGCCAAAAATCAATTTATCAAATACAATCACAGGAAAGGGTACGAGCAGAGCGAAACATAGAAGAAAGCAAGCCTACGAGTGGAATACTAAGAGAGAACGAGCTTCTCTTTTCATTTGAAATTCAAGGGAAAGGGTTAAAGAAGGAGAGAAGCATATAAGCAGTCACGCTAGCACGCAAGAGGCATAGGCAACTAGTATGCTTTCAGCTAGGTACACACGGAACCACATGAGGCAATAGATCAATCTTTTTGAATTCCTCACCACAGCAAACGTCAACCATTTTCTTTTTCAATGCCTTCCCGTCCCAACTTATCCACCCCTATCTTCATCACCAGCAGCAGAGATGGGGCAAGTCCTGGAGCTAATAATAATAAAGAGCTAATATAGTTAGTCCAATAAGTCCATAGCGTATGTATATTATGCAAGTGGTAAGGTATGGCGCTATTCGATGCGGGGCAACAATGAAAATGGAAAATTCATATCGTCAGGTAACTGGGACTGATTGCCTTAGTAGGTCCTTTTACTTGTATGGTCCCTTGTCCTAAGTTACGTGAAAGGCGAAGCGCCCAAGCAGAAAGAAGACAAATAAAAGAGATGAGTTGACTAGCCTTACTTGCCTATCAGGAGAAGAAGTATACCCCAGAACTACTCTTTGAATCTGGTATTCTCGGAATCACCACGGGGGCATCAAATAGTTTGGTTACCCACCAATCCATTGCTGTACTCCAGTACCTGTGGACAGACCGAAGCCAATCCTGCGTCCACTTCCTGAGAATTTACCACTCAAGGAAAACCCTTCAGAAAGATGTAAATCCTCTTGAGGTTACCTCATTCATCGAGTTGCACTCCATTAGAAAGAAGTACTCCCACAAGTTCGACGGAAGTCACATCGTCTACACAAACGTAGTACTCGTGGACACTTCTGCCCTAGCATGCGCCAGATCCGGAATCAAACCGCCAAAGCCTACCCTTTCCTTTATCCAGTCGAGCTTACTTCGATGGCAGGCCAGTAGCTGAGCGAGCAAATAAGGTTCTTCAGGTGAGTTGCTTTCCTTTTCATATATGAAAAGACCAAGCATTTAGTTTACAAGCCTTGATCACCCGGTTAAGAAGCGGGATGCATTGCTGACACCTTCCTGTTCCTGATCAAGCTTATGAAAGCAGACAATAATAGGCTAGTGAAAACTATAGAAGCGCTAGTTGGGTGGCCAGACCAGAGGAGTTCCGATTCAAAAGATTGTGATGCCAATAGATGATGTCTAGCCAACTGACTTATAAGCTTTTGCTTATGTTTAATATTCTACTTATGTCAATCTTTAGACAACATAACAATTCACTTTTCCTCCAGTCATGATCTGTTCGATGATATCTTCATGGAGGATTCCACGTTGCAATCTCTGCCAACTTATCCTCTGCACTTAGTCTAGCCAAGTCCACGAGAAAGGGATTCACTGATTATAGACACTTTCGTCTTTCAAATGGAGAGATCAAGCCTAATCTGTTTTCCCCTTCTTTCCTTTCCCGATCTAGTCTTAGCTAAATGGGCTAAAAGAGGTAATATACAGTGGCAGAGCAGATGAGAGAGCCCTTTCGCACTGATTGCCTGCTAAAGTAAGAATTCAGTACTCTATTCGGGGAAAGACGTCATATGTCCCATACTTTACGCTATAAACTATTTTAGTCTAGTAGCTTAGCTCCTGAAGGGGGAAGCACATAATGGAATAGTTTATAGAGTTATCTATTCTATTTTTTCAAAACCTTGCCTTCCACTTGAAGAGAGTTCTAAGGAGTTGTAAACCCCAAGATCCCAATTTAACAATCACCGTATAGTGATCACAGAAAGTTCGAGAGCTTCTGCAACTCCTGTAGCTGGTCGATCATCTTGCTTTCCCTCTCCCACTCTGAAAGCCTAAGCTCTCGGAATTCAGCACCTTTCCAATGCCTAATGCCGCTCTAGCTGATGCGATAGTTGCAGCTCAAAAATGCACTAACCCTGACTTGACACTTGACTTAACCTGCCTTCAAGACAGACCTGATCTACGACCACCCTCCCCCTCAAAAACAGCCAGCTCGCCCCTATGCGCCACCCTTACCTGCCTTGAACTACAGGAGCGTAGCAGCTCGAGTGACAACGAGAGGAGCGGAAAGCCCGAAAGACTCTTTCACTTTACCTATCTTAACTTATCTAAACAGGCTATCCACCGCTAATAGCTTGAATTGCTTGACCCGGCTTACCATTCTTTCTATTAAAGAAAATTCAAGGGCTACGAAATACCTTTCTACAACTTACTAATGAACGAACCTTGGGACTCGCTAGCGCCTGTTGAGTCATCATTAGCTCTTTGTCTTTATAGCCGCTTTCCTTGCTTCGCCATACCGGCGAATGGACTTACTGACTAAGTAACTTAAGGTTTGGAACCCTTGCTAGCTGCTTTTGCGTGAACAAAAAAAAAAGGAGGCATACTAAAATCAATGGATACCTTCTGCCTAAAAGACTTCTCCAGCGGCTTCACTGGTCGCAGGTCTGCCATTCTCAGTGTCTATAACGTCAAAGTATAGTAAGAACATCGGCTTACCAAGCGAGAAAACGGAAAGCGCGCCATAAAGCCTTCGAGCCGTAGCTTGCTCATTTCAAAATGTTGTGTTAGAAATCTCTTGGTATCGTGCAACAAGCCTATATCGCTGCTAGCCAATAAATAGTATGTCATCAACATAGAGCACTAAGAGTAACAATTTACTCCCACTGAAAAAGTGATATACACAATCATCAACTGCATTAGCCTCAAAACCATATGAGACAATGATTTGATGAAACTTGTGATACCATTGACGGGATGCTTGCTTGAGGCCGTAGATGGATCTTTTAAGTTTGCAAACCATAGACTTTGGATTACCTGATACAAAGTTTTATGGTTGCGTCATGTATATGGTTTCCTCAATGTCACCATTGAGAAAAGCTGTCTTAACATCCATCTGGTGCAACTCCAAGTCAAAATGAGCTACAAGTGCCATTATTATTCTAAAAGAATCTTTCGATGATACTGGAGAGAAAGTTTCTTTGTAGTCAATGCCTTCCTTTTGAGTCAAACCCTTGGCGACAAGACGCGCTTTATACCTCTCAATGTTGCCCTTGGAATCCCTTTTGGTTTTCAATATCCATTTGCAACCAATGGGCTTCGCACCTTCAGGCAACTCGACAAGTTCCCAAACGTCATTGTCTTTCATGGATTTCATCTCATCATTCATAGCATCAATCCACTTTTGACAATTAGCACTTTGTTTTACTTGTTGGAAGTTGATTGGATCATCTTCCATTATCCCTATGTCAAACTCATGCTCTTGAAGAAATACAATGTAATCACTTGAAATTGCACTTCTTTTCTCTCTAGTGGATCGCCTAAGTGGCACTTCCTCTTGAGGTTGTTGAGTTTGCTCTTCAGGAGCAGCCTCTTGATTTTGAGTAGGGAGTTCTATAGGTAAATCCTCATTGTTGTCTTGAAATGTGTCTTGAACAATGTCAACAGGTTGACAATCGTCAATAACAACATTTGGTAGAAGAACAGATTCTTCTTCAAAGACAACATCCTCAAGAAATCTCGCATTTCCCGTTTCGAAAAAGGACTTAGTTGAGGGATCATCAAACTGAAATCCTCTCGACCGTTCAGGATACCCAACAAAGTAGCAACTAACTGTTCTTGAGTCCAGTTTATTTTCATGTGGCCTATAAGGCCTTGCCTCAGCCGGACAACCCCAAATGTGTAAGTGCTTTATACTAGGCTTTTTGCCTGTCCATAGTTCATAAGGGGTTTTAGCTACCGCTTTGCTAGGTACTCTGTTCAGTATGTAAACTGCAGTCTTTAGTGCCTCTCCCCAGAGTGATTCTGGTAAGGAAGAAAGACTAATCATACTTCTTACCATATCCTTAAGCGTTCTATTTCGTCTCTCAGCAACACCATTCATGCGAGGTTGCCCTGGCATTGTGTATTGTGGGACGATTCCGCATTCCTCTAAGAATTTCACTTTAGGTCCTGGACGTTGTTCACCTGATCCGTCATATCTACCATAGTATTCACCACCACGGTCAGATTTGACAGCTTTAATCTTCTCACCTAGTTGATTTTCAACTTCGGCTTTGAAGGACTTAAAAACATCCAAGGATTGTGACTTTTCATGAATTAAGTATAAGTACCCATAACGAGAATAGTCGTCTATAAAAGTGATAAAATACTGTTGGCCATTCCATGAAGCTGTAGGGAATGGACCACATATATCAGTATGTATCAATTGTAAGACACCAGAACTCCTATTGGCACTCAACTTTCTAATGTTTGTTTGTTTCCCCTTGATACATTCAACACATACATCAAGGTCTGTGTAATCAAGGGGTTCAAGAATTCTATCCGACACTTTGATCTCTATTCTACTTTTAGAGATGTGACCTAAGCGCTTGTGCCATAAGGCAGCAGAATTCTCATTTGAAAATTTACGTTTTGTATCTCTTGATGTTGTTTGCAAGGTTTCATGAGATGAAGCAATTGTATTAAGCATATATAGACTATCAATTAAAGAACCAGTCGCAACTAGAGTTGAATTGAGAAAGAGACTTAATTTATTATTCCTAATTGAACAAAAATAACCACAATTGTCCAAGAAATAGATAAAATTTCGTCTAAATGACGGTACTACATAAGTGTCTCTTAATTCAATAAAATGACCAGTATCAAAAGATAATCTAAAAGTCCCGATTGCTTCAACTGGAACTGCTTTGCCATCGCCCACATAGATGAATCTTTCAGCATCACTTGGCTGTCGGCTCCACAGGCAACCCTGCATAGAAACAAAAGTGTGAATAGTAGCACCAGAATCTACCCACCAAGTATTACTAGATACAGAAGTCAAATTAACTTCAGAACAAACAAAGGTGAAAAGTCTACCTTTCTTTGTACGCCATGCAGCGTACTTGGAACATTCCTTCTTCACATGCCCAGGTTTGTTCCTTATCCTGAGTCTTTTGTTTCTTAGGTTGTGAAGTTCCCACCGCAGTTTCTTTATTTTGAGTCCTCTTTTGTCTGTTGCTCTTTGAGGTAGTTGTAACATGAGCACTTTCAGTCTTTTCACGCTTCAGTCTATTCTTGTAGGGGAAGGTCACGCAGTTGAGCTAGCGTCGGCAGGTAAACAAACTCTTCATGCCTGCTTTCCCGCCTCAACTCGTCGTTCCCCGCTCGCTCTGTTTAACTCTGTCGATGATCGTATAGCGCTTTCAAGGGGTGCTTCTGATCGTAGTAACTCTTTCTTTACCTGTTGGTCTACTTCGGAACTCTTTCCGGAACTCCTTCTCGTCTTCTTTCTGGCTTACCGGCGGAACCTCAAGCAAAGAAAACCCCTCTTTCTGGCTTTCCCGCGTCAACTTCATAACCTGCTGTTGAACTGTTTCAATCGTATAGCTTAGTGGTCGAAGACGTTTAGCCTAGCAGGAAAGAGATTCCTTGCTTTGCGTGGAGAAAGACGATCAGCTCACCTCTCATTTCAGTCTGAGATCGTAACCTAGCTTTCGGGAGGGGGAATGAAGTTTCACTCGATATCTGACTTCAAGTGCTAGTCTTTTGATCGGCCGTCCGTCAACAATTTCCGGAAGGTCGGGACCACTGTCGATATCTGACACTACCATCTAAGTTCCCTATTCCAACTGAAACTCATTCAACAGGAGCAGCTTCTTCTATTCATGTTGGGAGTGGACGATCCGCCTTCGTTCGTCTTCAGCTCAACCGTGGGGAGGGGGGTTTCGGGCAGTTGAAGCACTTTTTTCGGGGTTACTCATAAAGTATGGGTAGAGTTGTCTGGTGACATCAGACTTTTCGGCTGTTTCCGCTAGTGTTATGAATTTCTTTTATTTTACAGTGTAATAAATCGATTCAATAACTCCTTGAAAGCGCTAGGAGAGCTTGCTAGCAAACCAACTCTTCTTTCCGGCTGTCGTTGAAATCGAGATCTGACCTCCTTGACCCCTCTATCGAGAATGGGTCGGTCTCTCGCCACGAACTCTTTACGGTTGAAGCTGGGGAAATCGCTTAAAGCGCTAGTCTTTCGATCGGAACCGCAAGCTGGCCAATAAACTCTTTCAGGAAGGCCTTCGACAGGTCAACCCATTGAAAGAGATCTGTCTCCTGCTTTAATAAATCAGGAATCCCCGTAGTAAGAAGAGTTGAACGGGCTTTCAAGGTCCTATGGTCGAGTTTGACTACATCCCCTTTTAAGACTCTTGTAACGGTAGTTCTGGACTCCTGAAAGTCTCTCCCTATCATCAAGCTTTAACCCCTCTCCCGTTGGTCGAGCTCAACCGCTGGTTCCCTTTAAAAAGATGTTATCAGAGCTTGAAATCTAAGTTGAAACCGCCCCTTCGAATGGGCGGACTACACATCCTTCTGAACCAGTCGAGGATCAATTTCTCACCCATCTTCCGGCATCCCAATCTTGCCCATTTCTGAGAAAAAGGACCAACAAATCTTGTAAGAAACTTACCTGTCAAGGAACCGTCCAAGCATTCATCACGAGAATTTATTGATCTAACAACAGTGTATTTCTTGCCAATTTCAGAGAAGAAAGGACTAACCCGTCAAGTCCGAAACTTCTCCCTTCAAAGAAAGAAACAATCTAATCCTTTCTAGGTAGGTTTTTCTAGCAGGTTATGAATTCCCGGAACCGTAAGCAAGTAAACCCATAAACTCTCATTCCTTCTGATTGAAAGTATTTACGTGTAAGAATGAATCATTCTTTAGTGAGATTTCATTTATTTAAAGTAAAGTATAGAAGAAGGACTTTCAGCGGGGTCCGGTCGGAAGGAACAGCAGCAAAGAAACGAGTGAAACTTCTCTTTCAGACTTTCCTTATACTATTGAAAAGACCAATACGGGCCTGAAAGAGTTAAAGCAGGAGAGGCAAGTCAGATTTCAAGGATAGGTTGATTGGATGGCCCGAGAATGGGAATTATTTGATGGATTGTGAGGTAAGGTTAGTCCTCCCGAGAGGGGCAGATATCTCCTATCCTCTCTTCAATCGAAAGATAAAAAAGCGAGGTTTCAAGACAACGACAAGCAGTTAAACAAAGCTAAGCAGTAAGGGAACGAAGCGGTTTATAGCGCTCCCGCAAGCGATCATTTAGTTTCATGAGCGGAGGTCAAGGTACGGGAAGTTTAGTATGGAAATTCCTCGTGATTAGATGGATTTCTCCGACGAGAAGGGTAGATTGAGAGCAGATGTCGACTGTAAGGAAGAGGTTGTTGATAGGTCCCTCGCTTATCGATTGCTTGCCTCGCGCTTGAAAGAGGTCAAACGCTTTTCTTCGTTCCCTAGCTTGAAGTCAGAGAATCATTGCTATTAGAGCAAGAACTTGATTAGGGATGCTATAAAAACTGACCTTCAGGAAATAAGTGGTGCGGGCTTGCGGCCCTTGAAAGCGCTTTCAGACCTAGCAGGTACGATCCCTATACCTAATGCTCGAGCACTTTGAAGCTTTTTATCGTATTATCAGCTAGACCAAGAAAGTACAGCTCGTCATGCTGGTTCGCTGGCTGGAGGTTCCGAAGAAGAGGGCAAGCAAACAACACATGGAAAACCCCGCAAAGCAATCGAATGAGAACGTGTTTAGGAGTTCAAAAAGTAGACCAACGGAAAGCAAGCATGAATGAGTTTACCTGCTGGCTGTTCAGACGCCTAGCGAAAGAGATCGTAGTAAAGCAAGCCGGAAAGCCGAACGTAACCCCTCGCGCTTTCCTACCCTCTTCCGTCGAGCACCCTTCTAACTTCCCTCTTCCCGTAGTACTAATAGGCGAGTAGTTTAAGACCCTCCTCCCGTTGTAATGTCGAGTAGCTCCCTTCACCCCTCTTCCCTTCGGTCGAGCGTAATTCTTAACCTTTTTTGAGAGGAGTTTAGCGATAGTCATGAAAGTCTTTCTTCCGTCCCCTTTTCCTTGAGACTGAGGCATCGTACCCTTCATCACATCGGATTCAGCAGGGATTATTCCCTTTATTAACATCTCTCAACTTTCATCGAAAAACACTATCCTTGGTTCTATGCACAAACCATCTCGATTTCAGTCAAGCGTGACGCAAAGAATCTCTTCTTCCGGCCAGTTTCCTTTCAAGGTAGGGTGCTCTTTCTTCAAAGAGGGAAAACGGATCTAGGCTTCGCCGACCCACCATCAGTCCCGGCGGAGTCTCAGGGGAGTGCAGTTTCTTAAGACGCGCGTAACAGCGTAATTTAACAGAAATTTCACAGAATCTTAAGAAAGATCGAGATCCTCTCGTGGGGTATCTTTCAAGACTACCTTACTCTCGTTAAAAGCAGGTTTTTTAAAGAGTAAGGGTTAAATCTAATAAAAACTTTCCACTCATGCTATCAAACTCGTGAGAATCCCTCTTATGATAACCCGGCTTAAAGCATGATGGGTTATCTCTTTTACGAATGAAAAGTGATCGAAAGGTAGTCCAAGCCCTAACGAGCAGTTTTCACCCCAACCGCTCAAACTTTGTGACTCTTTCGGGAGGGAACTATTTTAATGATGATTGGTTCTACGGCATTGGTCTTTAAGACTATTTTAACGAGAGTTATGTATTCCGGATAGGAGGGTATAGTAGCTTCAAGCGCTGGAAACGGATTCTAGCGGTTGTAGGGGATGTATGGAAGCAAGTTGATTACTCCTTTGTATGAATTGAATCCCTGCCTCTCCTTGAAGTAGGGGGTTTGACCTCCGCTATCTATATCTGACTCATCTCGACCGGGAGGTTTAAGTCCCAGCAGTTCCGACCCCTGTGGCTAAAGCACTTGGCTACCCGGCGCGTGGGCACGATAACTGACCAGAGGTGCTGCGTCCTTCCCGGTCCTCTCTGGGGAAAGGCCCTCTCAAACAGACTTTCGAAAGCGAAAAAACACTCTATTTCTTGCTAATTTCAAAGGCCTATTTCTTAGAAAAAAGGACTAACCCATCAGCCTATCTTTCCTTTCAATCTGACCTGCCTCTCCTCTCCTTCCTTTCTGTCTTCATCCGGAATTCCCTTCTCGGTAGGACGGGAAGTGAAAAAGTCTTAGAATGGGGCTTACCGAAGCAGATGGATTGGGATTAGGCAGGCGATGGAGATTCCTTCACGGTTACGCTAAGTCGTAAAAACCCCCTTCTCCTAGCAAGGATTGAATTGTTGAAGTGGGAAAGCCTTCTTTTCACCCTCTCTTCCCTTGATCTCGACCTCGAAACATGGACCGCCGCTCGTAACACGAGACCTCTGACGGCTTCTTTCGGGCTTGCTTGAAGACCAGACTTTTCTTTGTTTGAGCTGCTCCCACGCAGAACGGAAGATCTCATGAGTAGTTGTCTGGACTTGATAAATCTTTATCTTCCCTATCGAGAATGGGTCTCTCACCACCCGTTCGCCGAAGCCAATGCGTTTGACTTTCTCTGAGCTACTTCATTCTTATTTCCTGAAGGGAACTATATTATTTAAGGAGTTCTCCGTCATCGGTCTTTTAGACTTAAGTAACGGTAGTTCTGAACTAATGAAGGTGAACCCAGCTTCAAGCGCTGGAAACGGATTCTATCGGCCTTAAAGACTTTGTTTCTTTGTGATCTCTTTCAATCGCTAGGCCAGGATTCAATCATTCCCTCATTCTCCACTCTACTTAGTATCCTCCTTCTCTTTAGATTCCTTTCCTTAGGGAGAGGCGGCCAGGAGAGTTCAAACCCCCCTCCAGGAGTAAGTAAACTCCACATGCGGTGGAGCACCTTTCCTCGAGGACTTTGTGTGTGGGCCTTCCGATGAATGAATAAGGCCAAAAACAGATAGATGAGATAGCCTACTAATACTAAATAATACATAATCCCATTCTCTAAAGGGGAAATGAAGACTGATATCGCTCGCCGGGAAGATTGTTGTGAGATCTTCAAGTGGGCTGGGCTAACATCTTCAAATTTCATAGCCCAAATCCTTCTGTAGGAGAAAGGTGGCGGCCCAATTTATTTGCTTCTTTTAATTATCGGGGTTTTTTGTCTCTTGAATTCAAAGGGTCGATCTCTTTTTGCGCGACTGGAGAAGAAGATTCAACAACCCTCCTTGGGGGCAGACAGGCTTCCCCATCCTTCTATACCCGAACCCGATTTAAATAAAAGAGACCGGACCCCTCTGCCCTAAGGTTGAGCCATTATACCCCTCTTCCCTTCGGTCGAGCAGCCTCCGTCCCCTTTTCCACCAATAACAAAAAACCTTATGCTGGAAATGGCTTTTCAAGAAGAAATGGAAAGTAGAACAGAAAAGTCCTTTTGTCTTCGCAAATACTACTTTGGAATGACCATTTGGCATCAGCATGGTTTCTTCTATGATTGGATGCTCGAAAGCCACGCTGCCTAGAATCTGCGCTATTCAGACAACCATCTATCGATGTTAGGCCTACGCAAATACTTTTCAAGGGAAGTAGTCCCTTGCCCGGAGAGCGCCTTCGAGAACATTCAGACTTCACTAGAGTTAGAGCTCATCCGGCCTACCTTCCCTATCCACCTTATCTATTTGATATTTTATTTTAATCCCAACACCTCGTTTCTCTTTACGTCGGAACATCCGAAAGCAAAGAAGCTCAATAAATCGATACAAAACTTTTAAGGTAGATAGAGTTTGACCTAGAGGTGGCGCAGAAAAGCAAGGAAACGTCGCCCCTATGATCTCTGGCCTCTCCCGTTGGTCGAGCTTAACGTAGTTTTCTCTTCCCTACGGTTGATTCGGGCCCTACCCTTACCTTAGATCGTAAAGCTGCCCCCTCAAGCAACTACTAGCTAACTTTATCCATCTGCTAGCGCTTGAAATCTTTGTCTCTTGCTGCCTAGTGCTTTCCTACAAGCGGAATTCCTGGCATTTCAAGCCAATCTCGACAAAAAAAAAGAAAAGTACAAGCAACTACATGGCAAATTATGATGAAAATAGTTTCAGGGATGTTCATGCTTGGATTAGAGGGTTGGTACCCATAATCCGAAAGTATTATCTTCCTGAGGTCCACACGATTCCTCTTCACAAAGGGTTATCGTGGGTTCCTACATGGAAATCTATTCCAAATGACGATCGTATGTTCGATCGGAACGCTGTGCCTACAATCTTGACCTCGGTAAAGTATGAGGTTGCGTCGTTCGCCCGAGATGTACAATTTGTGCATTCTCGTCCAGATGGCCCCAGGTATTCTAGTTGCAAAAGAGACCTTATGGCCTTTCGATTACAAATGGAATACTCTGGTCGCTAATAGAGATCTCTCAGCTTATGAGAGGCCACCGTATGGCGTTGGTCATGTCTTTCAAGATTTGGCTAATGCTTTTAGTGGTCATTATCTCCGACCAGGTAGGATCGCGCAAGTAGTTGAGGGTGCAGGTAAAAGGCGTTTATTTGCCATTGGCTATTATATAAAACAGCGTCTTTTACGGACCGTACATGACTGGACTATGTCTGTTTTACGGACTATTCCAATGGATGGGACTTTTGACCAAGAAGGTCCTATTCGCCGGTTACGCCGTATGGCTGAACGGTCAAAGGATAGTAATAGAATGAAAATCGATTCTTATGATCTAAAGTCTGCGACTGATCGGTGGCCATTGTCAGTGATTCATGAGGTCTTCAAGATCTTCTTCGGACCTACGCGTCATGTGTGGTTAATGTCTCGGCCTTAATTCATTCGACATAACTGGCCTTCTGAGAAAGCTATTTCGAGGAGGGTCTCCTGTGTTGGTGAGTTTCGTCCGGGGGCAACCGTTAGGTTATTATGCATCATGGGCACTATTCTCCTTGTCACACCACATCCTGGTGTGGCTTGCTGCAGAGAGGGCTTGTCCTGGAAGGGGCAGGTTTACTCGGTACGCTCTTCTCGGTGACGATATAGTAATCGCCGATGAACGAGTGGCAGAAGAGTACGTATTCTTATTAGGTAAGCTTGGTGTAACCATATCATTGGCTAAATCTTTAGTCTCTAATAATGGTTCGCTTGAGTTTGCGAAGGGTGGAAGGTCTTCAAAAGGATCTTTCTCCGGTTTCAATTCGTGCCTTGTTAAGTGTACGTTCTACTCTGGGCTTGTGTCAGCTAGCGGACAAGTATCGGATTGATAACCCGAGTTGTTCCGGCTCGCTGGAGCGGGTTTTCGAACTCGCGCACGTCCACATCTTCGTTAGGTCTAAAATGGGAGAGGTTGTGGGTGGCAGCGTCTAAGCCGCCGGGGAAAGGGCAGTTACCGTTAGAATGGTGGATTGGAAGAGGAAAGCCTATAAATCCCTATTTGAAGGGAATCATAATTGCCTTTCTCCGTAAGGAACTTCGTCCCAAAGATTTGAGACTTATTCCTGAGGAGAGAACCTTTGAGGGTGAACGTGATAACTTAGAGTACACGTTGGTTCATAATTGGCTAAAATTATGGCTAAAGTGGCTGGTATTGCGAAGTAGCTCTCGCCCCAGACCCTAATATCGCGGATCTGTTGCAAGCACCGATGGTGAGCACGTCGTGGAAAAGGAAGAACTTTGATAGTGATATCTTCAAGTTTGGACTGATCTGGAAGTGTTTCGATCTAGGTGCTGGGCGCTGGTCTAGTATGTATTGTCCCCCTTGTTTGGTGGACAACATCGTCGAGTTTGATCGATGGATATTAGGTGGACGGTCTGGAACAGACTTCATGATGGCCCCTATAGAAAACCAATCTATAACGGGTAACGGACAAGCAACTACATCAAGAACCTCTATTCTTGACGTGAACGGACGCTTTGTCATTAAAGCGTGTTAACCAACAATTGAAATAAGGATAAATTTTGACTTCTTTACTCTACTCGTAAAGGCAAAGAAAAAGGGGATCCGCCTCGAATCAAAACGATCTCTCTTTGATACGATCTTTCTTCTCTTAATCAATTTATAACCAAATTCAAGTCAATGGCAGCCGTTATTCCTTCAACATCTGCGGAGCTAACCCCTCTATCAATGACTTAAGAAAGAGGGGGAGATCACTTATCATACCTAAAAGCAGCCATTTCTCTGAACTACGATACCACATCCGATTTGATTGAACTCACGGATCCAATCGCCAAGGAAAGGCCAGTCTACTGACTAGGGTTCAAAGAATTTCTTTACCCAGGCATGGGATAAAGGGCAAGAAGAGCCGAGATGGCAAAGCGAGCAGCCTATTGCGCTAACGGTAATGGATGAAAGGGAAGTTTTCTTTTTTGAATCGAGATTAGGTTGGTCTTCAGTGTACTAAGGTTAAGGTTCGGAACTGAACTGCACATTAGTAAGTAAAGTAAGGAAAGGTTTACTTTTCCCGGTTTAGGCTTTCGGACCAAATGACATAGAATAAGGGAAAGAGGAATTCCGATTGAATGTCCAGATGAGATTAATTTAGAAACTAATCCCAGATCTGACTCAATAGAAACGGAACTCCTGGAGGAAGGTGGAGGCATGCCTAGTACTCGTAGACCAGTATGCGCTGTTGAATAACCAGTCTTAGCAATAACCGTTGTTGGGTGATCCCTTGCTCTCCTAACTGGTCTTGTTACAATATATATACAGTGTGATCCTAACCGCGGTGCATCGAGATTAAATAAGTGTTCCATTAGGAACGATTGTTGTTAGAGTGATTCTTGCTGGCTTGGAAATCGAATAGGAATGAATGAAATCTTTCCTGCTATTCAATCATCCTCCCATTCGGGAAAACGCCGATTTGGATGCCAGTTTAGGATTGGCTATGAAGTAGACTTGCAACGAAAAATCCCGATAAAATGAAAAAATGACTTAAGAAATCGAAGTTATGGAAAGGAAAAGTGATTGCAACGAAAAATCCCGATAAAATGAAAGTTGGAATACTGTCGAAATTACATAGACAGAGACGATTTCATCTAGTTCTGCATGCCCTTCCGCCGGAAGTCAGTTCGAAGGAAGTCTGAAAGAAAGCCCATTGGGCCTAAGATTCAGTTTCAAGCCCGGGAACTCGGGAAGTTTCAGTCTTTGTCCTGCTAGACCGAGTCTCAGTGTAAGTAGTTGTTCCAATCCCAATTGGTGCATTAACGTGCTGTGAAAGAGTTTCAAGCATCATCTCTTACTGATGAGGCAAGAAAGCCTTCTAATCTTCTACTGTATCCGAAAGAACATCTCAGTAGGCTATTCAAGGTCCTATGATATTTCAACACTCGGTTAATCTAAAAAAGTAGGATTAACAAATCTATGACGCTCAGGGGTAACATAGTATGACGCATTGGAAAAAAGCCATGCCGGAGAGAAGGACAGAAGTCCGGCAGTAGAGGACTTTGTTCCCGGGCTTCTTCTGATTTGCTAGTGTTAAGCCTGGGAGATAAGTCATTCTAACTCTATTCCCACCCGGGTAAGGCATGAATCAAGGATAGGAATCCTAAGCCGAAAGATCATATAATGAATTCCTCTATAATTTTTTAGTAAAGAATGCAGTCGAAGCAGCAGGCTAAAGAGTAGGCTTGCATCGAGATTCCCGTCAGTCAAAAGTGAGTTCAAGAAAGTGTTCAAGGGAGGTCCGTCTAGTGATAATAGTCGGGTTAACTAGTTCCCGGTGAATGAGTTGAAAGAAAAATTTGCCATACCGACCGGAGGAAATTGAGCTGCTATAAAGCATAAACTCCTAGTTTGAAGTATGGATATTCCCCTGCCTGAGAAAGATCCGCTGTTGTATCGGATTTCTAGTCAATTTAATCACTTACTATTCTAACATAAGTCTAAGTAAAATGCTTCCAGCCGAAATCTCGTAAAAAGAACGTCCTTATCCATTATCTGCGAAAAGAGACGTAGTCTAGTTAGGAAGTTGCAAGCTCGGAAAGAACTACGAAGTCTTAAGCAGGGAACCTGCAAGCTCGTCTTCTCTTACTAAAGACCCTGGGATAAAATTGTGTTACGAATATTTTCACGACCTTCTACTGATAAGCTGGAGACCTGCAAGCATACTCTTTCTATTGAGTTGCATTACCAAGCTTAGGCACCTAAAGGAAGGTAATCCATGCCTCCTCCCTGTGAATGTGAATAACCTCCAAGAGTTGAACGCAGCCCCAGATCCCCTCTAATCAGTTCCCAGGCCCTGTCATTCATCTTTTTGACTCTTCCTGGAGAGAATTCATGTCGTCTAAGCTTATGTATAGCCGTAAGCGAGAAGTAACGGATTTCAGTCTTTCAGTCCTTGTAGTCTTTATTGAAGTAGACCCATAAGCCATTTATTCAATTCCAGATTCCGGGCCTTTACCCAGGGAATCAATTGGCTTAGGCTGGCCTGAAAGACTAAATGCCCTAGGCTCTGACAGCGTACTTTCTTACGGATCAAAACTACCGTAACTAATAATAAATCAAATAAGCCTAGTCTGCGGATCTCCAATGCCCTGATCCGCCTATTCCTTAATAGTGGACTTCAGTCTTTACCAGTTCTCAGAGAAGGCTGAAAAAAGCTTCCTCTTGCTATTTAGTTAGGAATTCTCACGACAGGAAACAGAGCAGCATTATAGCTTACTCTAAGAAGTAAATTCAGGAAGTCAGGCTTAGAAAATCTAGTCAAGGTCCCCGTAATCAGTCTATTCCGTAACGGGATTTCTTTCGTCTCAGCTTACTTCGTCATATCCCAGTTGTCTTTTACTCCTTGAGGAAAGTAAGGTATGAAATGCAAAACGGTCCGGTTAGTGCGGTAGAAAGTCGTCTCGTCTAGGGGCTGACAGGGGAAATAGGTAGGAGAGGCTTTGCCCTTCCTTCAGCCTAAGAAGTGAAAGCCAGGGATTCTCTTCCACCGCTGACTAATGCCTTAAATCTGCCATACTGATGAAGAAAGAAAAGAAGTTTCATAGAATCAGATCCTCTATTCCGGGTCCACTAGGAAAGCAAGTCAAGTCAGTTCCCGTTAATAAAGTTAGGATAGTTTCAATAGCCAGCAAGTTCCTACGTCCCTAAGGCCTGTGCCCCATGGAAAGGGCGGATCATCAAATCAAGTCCGGGCAGATTCAATCCTGTGATAAAGCCTGTCTTCCAGTAGGCTTAGTTTTCTCGTATCGGGATTGAGCCCGGAAATTGAATATAAACTAGCAAGAAAGGGTGTGAAGGACCTTGCCTCGGCGGTAGCGGCGGCGGACAGTCTGGTGGATTAGAAAGAGAATCCTACTGGACACGAGAAGAATAAAGACAAGTCATAAAGGACAAGAAGTTGAAGAATGCCTCTCACACAGATGGACAGCAGGGAAAGCCTTCTAAGGCGGACTCTGGCTCTTTCATTTGTAAGAGTCCTCCTCAGGTACGAGATTGTCCGATGAAGGAGAAACTTGCTGGTTGCCGAGGACAAGAGGGAAGAACCCCAACGGGTGAATCCGTTACAGTTGCGGAATGCGATCACCCATGAGAAGCCTACGTCTGCTGGGCTTATGTATGTTGAGATAGTGCTGAATGAAATGGCCACTCTGCTCGTGCGATGGTCGATACGGGGCGGGCTTTATGGATCTCCCCTGAGCCAAGGCTTTCTTGAATCAAAGCATTGGTACCGTATAAAAAATCTAATTTTAAATGATATAAAAATTATTTTAGCCTCTTTCAGGTTCAGTTACTGAGGTAGTTCCCTTTCGTGCCCTTTCCTTCGGCGCTTTCAAGAATAAGACACAATTAGCTGCTTCTAGACTCTCAGGAAAGAAATAGAACGGGAAGTGAAGAGGGAATGCTTTGTTAGCACACCAAGGCTTCTGGCTGATCTGGTCTCACTGGATAGTTTTGACTTCGAGGGAGGCGAAAGGCCCAATGAAAGAGTAAGAAAAAGATGTGAACATGAAGACAGAGGTTACCCTACCAGGAAACGAAGCTCGTGGGAGTTTCCCTGGTGAAAAGGAAAGCCCAATAACGGCTTCGGTAGAGAACCCAACTCTTTTCCTTTGGCCACAAAAACTTCCCTGAAGTAAGTCCGGTCATTCCATACAACGAAGCTAGCGTCCCATTCCATGCTTCCCTATGCTATCAAATCGCGGACGATCTCTTGCCGCTGCAAGTCCCACATCCGCGGTTGGTGAGAGTAATGTGATAGAGGAAGACTTTTTTTCGAAATCGGGATAGTGTTCAATAAACCACCGTTGATGCAATAGTTGATGCAATAGAAGTAGAAGCTCTTAATGCAATATCTGGTGGTGAAGACATTCCCGCTGCTACAGTTTGAGTTGACGGTTCAGGAAAGTGCTAACAGGGGCAAAAGACTAGCATTCGATGCTTGTGTTTTCCTCATCAACAGTAAAGTCATAAAGTCATAAGTACCACAGCTTCCTTTTCCCAATCGTAAGGTTATAGATAGAGTATTAATCATATGGAGATAGGGAATTCCTTGTCATCAAGTCAAACATCTGACCCAGCAGGGGAATATTATAGCCTAGCTAGAAAGGGAACTGAATCCGTACAACTCTCGTTTCCGGTGCATGGCTCTTTGGTCTTAGGCATAAGCTCTTCTAACCGCAGCAGGTGATCTCTTAGCCCTTATCAATCATTGTATAAACATTATCTTCTGATATGGGGGGACATTGGTCCTATAGTTATATTTGTCCAATTCCCCTAGATTCACAATAGGTAATCCTATCTTTAGAGATTAGGTTAGTCTTCAAATAGGTCAGTCGTCTCTATTAGGATTAAGTTACAGGGGAGCTAGGGTATAAAGGAAACTCTCTTCTTTCCTTCGTGACCCGCATTCCTATAGAGGAGAGTTCATACTTATAGCCAGGAAAGACTGAGTCTTAGTAGTAGAATACAATCCCGACAGGAAAATGAGAAGAAAGCAAGGAATTTCTTCTTTCAAGCCCTTCCTTTGAATGAGAAGAACGGAAATGGAGAAAAACAAGAACTGTAACTCAAAACTAAACCAATAAGCCTCGGCCGAAGAGCTGCTATTCCCTTTTAATCAATTCAAATACCCTGGGATGAAATGCCAATAGCCTTCACTGTCACTGCCATATCCTTTCTATTCTCATCCCACTCCCAATTGGGAGAAAACCGTAACTAATAACATAAAATAGGAGGGGCCACGGATCTCCCTGTCCCTCTTATAATAGCTTAACCCAAAGCCGTCAATTCTATTACCCAAATGCCATAGATAAGAAGATCTATTTGATCTGACAGCTTCTTCACTGCCTATTCACTTCCTAAGCTCCTACCTTCACTCGACAGAGTAAATGTAAATTCAGTAGAATCGAATCAGTTACTTCGTTGTAAAAGCCTGATAATTTCTTCTTATCCTTCAGTAGGAAGGAAGTGCAGAGAGGTTTTGAAAAGACTGAAAGGAGAGGCTAATCATTAGAGTTCCATTTATCTATTGAGTTCTATTGAGTCAGCACTTTCTTTGATGAGACGGAAAAGAGACTTATTTCAAGTCTTCCCAGAGTGAATTCTAGTCAGTACAAAGCTTCGTACCTGAAATCCATTGTGACGCTTCTTTAGGATTGACTTAAGAAGTAGGTAAAATAAGTCAGAAGCAGCAAACTACTCTAACGATTTAGTTACGAAAGCGGGAAATCAGTCTAAGTCCGAAGCCAGAGTTAACTCTTTCTATTTAGTTACACGCTCTTCCTCTAATTGAGAAGGAAGAAATGCCTATTTATGCCCTAAAAGATCTATTTGTCTTCAAGCCAGTAATGTGATTGAAAAGAGCGGGAAGTCGGGACTGAGCTCCCAGATGCAGCTAGTAAAGGATAGGTTCTTTAAGAGATCTCCGCACTGAATGCTTTGTTAGTTTAAAACCAACTTTTCTTCTCTATTGGAGAATGAAGACTGACGGCTTTACTTTCTTTTTAGTAGTTTAGTGTTCTCGACATGAAGTCTTGATATTGAGTCACAAGCCCGGTGGGAAAGGAAGTAAGACGGCGTAAGGTTCAAGGAGCGATGTCTTTAGTCTTTATTAACCTTTGATGGCATCATATTGCAGATTGTTGGGATTGACTTACGAAAGCAAGAGCATAGAAAGCAGCAAAGAACTACGAAGTCAGAAATAGCAGCTAAAACGTATCCTCACGCCTCTTCACCGAGTGAAAGACGTATTTCTTTCTTCACTGTAGAAATTACGTATGTTGAGAGGTTTCTTAGTCTCTTCACGTAAGGCTTTGGTTGATCTAATGGATTGACTTATAGACTGTCTTCCCAGACTAGTCTACATGGTAGACTAAGGCCCTAAAGAGTTCCCCTTTTTCGATCTATTGATAAGCTGGAGATAAGGCCTTATCTTCTATTTAGTATTTAGTAGTTAGCGTGGAAATCCTTAACAAGGAAAGCGGTTAGCTTGAAGCTTTATAAGGTATATAGTCTCGTCGTAGGCTTTGAAATAGTTACCTGGTGAATAACATCAAATTCCCTGCAGTAGGCTTCTTTCGCTCCTCTCCTTATCAGTCGTTCAAAAAGAAACCTCTCTTACTAGTCCCTGGGATTCCCTTCCTGCATTAATGTAAAGTAAGGGCAGTTTGAAAGAATAAAGAAGAAAGTGTATCATTTCCCCTCCTGCTGAATATGATAAGGTAGAGGGAGCTTTTAAGTCAGAAATGGAACTAGTGTTAGCTTCAAGCTATTCAAGCGTTAGAAGGTCTATAGGCTATTCCCTTCTCGTCTACAAGAGGAAGGATGACTGAGTGACCTGCAAGCATCCTTGACTTCGTTTCAGTCTTGACCCGGAAGTCACTTAACTACGCTATCGGAGAGAGAAGACTTTGATGTTCTATTTGTAATACAATCCCGTCCCGTCCTGTGAATGAGAAGGCTGAGATTCCGTGTTACACGTCCTTATCTTCTATTTCAGATCCCGGCTCTGCTCTGCCAATGCCCCTATGACGCTCAGTGGGAACATACTGAGGAGAGTTAAGAATTACAGGCTTTCTCTTAGGAATTTCTTTAGCTGTTTCATTCCCAGAAGTTAGATCCGTAAAGCAGTCAGGAAGAGATCTTTCTATTGTGTTAGACGACCTTAATGCGGGAGGAAAGGCTGCAAGACTGAAGTCATTCGATTTAGTTATTATACGGGAAAGAGTTCTAAGAAAAGCAGCCATAGAGGAAGATACCTCTGCGGAAAGAATATATGATGAGGAGACTTTAAGCTTAGGAGCTAGTCTTTCCCGCCAACTCCCCTCTATAGCTACGTGAAAACTTATCCTAATGAGTAAGTTGCAGCCGAAGAAGAGAATCCCTTACCTTGCAGGGCTGACTCTCTTTCCTGATGGTGAATAGCCCTCTTTGAAGAACTTAGTGAGGAAAGAAAGGAAGTAAGAAAGTATGGATCTTAAAGCCTCGGATCATCCTATTACCGCCTCTAGCTCTTCTCATGGAAGGCAGGTAGTTAGAAAAGCCCCAGCTTCAACAGATCTAGTGGGCAAGGCAGCCGAAAGATCATATTCAAAATCCACTGCTGAATCTGATCTTGTAGACAAGGAAGTTTCAATCCCGCGATGAAATGCTAGCCAGTAGTCGGTTAGCTAGCTTCCAGCTATAGATGAGAATAGTAGCCTTATTTAGTTATTAGTTAGCAGGCTTTCTCCTAATGACTTCATTTAGCAGTTAGCGGGAAAAGTGAAAAGGCAGGAGCATTGACCGGACTTCAGTCATTCTCTTTTGGTACATTCCCGATGGGATTAGTCTTGCTTGCTTTAGTAGACCCGTCAATCTTGAATTGAAATGAAGTAAGGGACTTATCAGTCTTTTCAATGTCCCCGTTCTCACTGACTATTTCTATTTCAAGGTCCCAGTAAGCCATATATGAATACGAATGCCTGGGCAGAAAAACCAGTAGTCAAGGAAACTGTCTGTTAGTCTTCCAGTCTTCACCTCTGGGACTATCCCCGCTGGCTTCTCATACCCAAGAAGTCTGACTAATGCCTTTGATTCAGTTCTTAGTCCCATGGAATCTTATCCTTCTGAGGCACAACCTGAGACAGAGAAGCCACAGATAAAGACTGATTGTCTGAGAACACTAAACTACTAACAGTCACCTAAAGCAACTCCACCAATTAATCTCACAATCGAGTAGGAGGATAAAGACTAATGAAATCTCTTTACGGGCTGGTAGACGAAAGAGAATGACTGAAGTTCGCCTTCTGACTTCACAGTGCTTTCCTAACTCAATAGATCGAAGAAGCGTTAAGGTTAGTAGTTACGCTTGTTCGATGTTAAAGTTGAAACGGAGATATGTTTTTCCATGGTTATTGGATTTTGGAGTTGGTCCTTTCTTTTGGTACCAAATCTTTTTCGTTACAGTTGTCCTTTGTTCCCTTTTCCCTAAATCTAAGGAATAGAAAGAAAAGAGTATGGCTCACAATATTAAAACGGAATCTCCTGCTTTCGGTAACTAAATCGTGTTAGTTCTCTCCGGCTCCGGCTTCTGTTCTCATAGAGGGTATGAAAAAGAGAGATATAGAGGATGCTTGCAGGTCAACACTAAAGTAAAAAGATTCTAACCTATCGCTTCATTCCTAAAGCAGTAAGTCTTCTCAGTCCTTACGGGCTAGTGAAGTGCCCAATTGTTTTGGTTGTTATTAGTTACGGTTGTTCGGATTTCTCTGTTACCGAAAGCTCTAACTCTGCCGTCCTCTTTTAGGAAGAGGGCAACTGATGTGCCCGGGAACTCAGACTTGTAGCTTGACTTTAAGTTGCCTTTCTGCCCTTGCTTTGAACTTGCTGTTAGGCGGCCGTTTTGAAGTGTTTTACACAAATAGAACGTCGAATCTCAGGCTTCTCTGAGAACTACCTCCCGTCGTCAGACTTCCCCGTGGAGATCAGGGAATAGCGAAATAGCGAGATTTCGTTCTGTTGGTCGCTAGCGGCCTTTTTCAGGCCTTATCTTTCCTACGTAACTCCCGGATAAGGGAGTTGGCCGATTTGGGGCTTTTGAAGTGATTCAAAGGGTGTTGAAATCGATTCTTTGTAATAGCTTTGTAATAGAATCCCAGGGATAAGGAGCGTAGCAGCTCGACTGATAAGGAGAGGATTGAAAAAGCACGCCATCTGTAAAAAGATAGAAAAGCACTGCCCTTAATCTTGATTTTAGACCTTGAACTTGTTACGCTTGTCAGGTAAGGGGATTAGATAAGACTAAGCCGACGCCCTATAGATCGTTAGCACGTTAATCCTACCATTTAGATTAGACTATCCATCTTCTATCGAGTAGAGCATTGTACAATATACAATCAAAAATAGAAACATATTCGATGTAGCTTTCTACCGCTGCTTTATTGTGACGCCTGTTAATCTTTTGCCCTAGAACCAGCTTCTTAATTGCCTGAAGGATTGTAATGATGCCCTGCCCTGGAGATTCTAAGAGCGGGAGATCATTAACTCCTTAAGGGTAGGCTGATATGGACTTGCCTTTTTTGGAATCCTCCACATCTTACACTTTCTTTATCACAGTAAGCTGCTGTCTTGCCTTGGAAAGATACATCAAAGGACTTGTTTTCATTTCAAAGTCAGGGGCACACGGACGTCATGGTTGGAAACAGGGCTGGACCGACCACTTACACTTCCAATGTATTAAATAGGCTAGCCAATAGCCACAGGAAACTACGTCTAATTCATAGGCAAAGAATAGTTAGGCATATGCAGAGGCTTATTATCCGACGGCATAGTCGTCTACGGCCTTTCCTTTTGATGAGAATGCCACTACAGAGACTAGACCTGAAACTACATGAGCAGGGGCGAAACAATTGACCCTTACTTACCGAAATACGAAAGAGGGACAGGGCTAATAGATAGAGGATTGGATTTAACCGAACTCATTACTTAGAATCGTGATAAAGGCTCGATATGATAAGCAGGTAATTCAATTGTCTCCGGACTGGTAGTAGGACCTGGGCTAGACAAAACAAAGATACTCCGAAGGCTAGCTAATGAAAGTGTGTGCCTTAACTCCTCGTTAATTGGAAAGCGATTCCGTCCACATACTAGGCTTAGGCGGCGCTTCAAGCAAAGTTCCTTAGAGTCGTTTTCAATGTTAGGGGCTAAAAGCAAGATCCGAAAGGCCCTTTTTTTTAGAAAGCGATCTGCTCAACCATTCGATCATCCCTCTTCAGGTTGAGACACTGCTTCCGAATCCATGGATTCCCAATCCGTAGCTGCTGCTCCATAGTGGATCCCTGTCGCCTTGTCCTCGGCCCCCTTCTCCTGACACCGGCTGCATCGGAGACTATTAAAACATCTCTATTTTGAGGGTTTGACTAGAATTCAATAGCTGCATTCAATACGAATCTTTCTGACCTTAGCATTAGCTGCTAGGCCCAGAAATTCAGTCAGGTGGGGCATAGGTTTGGGGTCTTCCTTTTTATCGTATTCGGATCGAAAGGCTTACGGGGTTGAGTCTTCTACTATTTTGAAATAGTAAAGAAAGATGCCGATCAAACTCCGGGATCGGGGAGCGAACAAAACTTTGTTACCTAGGCTAGGTTCATGAGAGGTAGAGGGGAACAACTCTCTATTAGTTCCGATTCGATATAGAGAAAAGAGCATGGAGTCAAGAAAAGTGCTTCTATTCGTTGCGCCTAGGCAGTCTATCTCTGAACTCTTAGCTGATACTTCCCCTTACTGTCGTACACAGCTGAACTATAGAAGGAACTGCTAACTCAAACTCTTGACAGCATCCGTCGCAGCCTTGCTTATCTAAAAATTTGACTTGAAAGAAAAAGAACGAAAAGAAGGAAGGGACATTTCTGGAAAGACCATAAACTTCTGGGCGATACTGGGCTTCAAACATGCGGTTTTCAGTTTCGAAGAGTTGAGTTACGTCCCTGGAGTCACTCTGCCTGGATACTCCTACCCTATTCTATGACCTTACCTTTATGATTTTTACCTTTTCCAAGCAAGCAGAGAAGCCCGATTTTGATAGGCAAAAGTTTTCAATCATATGTATAGTTAATGCTTCTTCTTTGGCCCACTGGAGCCAGCTAGCCTTCGTAGACGCTTATTGCGTCACTTGGATCCTCGAACTAGCTGCTTTGACTTGCACCATCAACGGACTTGATTGACGACTGCTTCGCCTTCGTCTACGACTTGAGAGCCAATTTCGTGCGTCAATGGCTCAATTTGAACCTGCGCCGGACGAGAGATAGATTGACGAGTTTACGAAAGACTGAATAACAATAATTGGACCAAGGAAGAGCCGTAGAGGTTGACATAGAAAAGAGAGCAAAAGACCAAGGATGAGAACCAGTTTTAGGGAAGCGGGCTACTGTAACCGAGAAATGACTTAGATGTGTTAAACATCTCGCTAATGGAAGAATGTTGAAAAGCAAAAGCAGTTGTGAAATTTTAGTTTCAATTTCTAGTAGTTTATTATTAATTATTAAGAAATTATTAGTGCGAAGCGCAATCGCAGTTTCAAGCGAGCGAAGGAAGAAGCAAGCGGAGGCTCGAAAGCCGGAGCGCGCTAGCGCGCTTTCCGTTTTCTCGCTTGGAAAGCCAACCCGCTTTCTCTCTTGAATTGCTCTTTTGAGTTCACTTAGGAGTAGCGGTGAATAGTAGGAACTCTGCTTTATTCTCGAACGGATATAGTCAGTGTGCCACGAGTGCTCCCTCTCTTTATTCTCACCCGATAGGCAAATTTCCCAAAACTGCCCATCTTACTGGAGAGCTCGGTCTTATGCCTCTTCTGATCAATCCTTTCCTTCTATTGAGCCTGTTGGCAGGAAAAAAGACAGCAACTATAACTCTCACACTCACAGGAAGCAGGCTCTACCTTGTTTACCTTAGGTTTTCAAATCAAACTCCTTTTTAACTTGCTTGCTTACTCGATTTAATAAGCACTTCTAATGCCCTCGACTTGAAAAGAGAACTTTTGAACCCTTCTTCTTTCAATTGAAAAATTACTTGACTTTTGTGGAAAGACTTAAAAGAGAATGGAACTCATATTAACCACTGGTTACGGGCACTCTTAATCTTACCTGGAGACTGGTACACTGCTATTACAAGGCAACTAGTGCATTTTTGCTTGCCCAACTACATGCCTGGGAACTGGATATCCTTTAACGAGGAATTTTCTAGTCTTTGTACTGGCTCGCATGACCCCAAAGTAATGGGAATTCTAACATAGGAGGTATAAGGTAATTTAGAATGGGGACCCACATCTACTCAAAGAGGTTATACTGGAAGAATGAAAAAGTGCTAATGCTACACTGACGATGGTGGGTAATCTGTGCTCTCACTATGCTTTGCTTGCGTTGGTCTTCCCCGGTGATACATTTGAAGTGAAGCAAAGAGATGTAAAAAAGTCTTTGAAGCCCGAAATGAAAGTTGCAATGCAAATGTATATGTTAAACTAGAAAGAGCCTTGTACTGTAAAGTACTCCTCTCTTTACTATTGAGCACTGGTAATATGTTCTTTTTTATAAATATACGGGGGACGCTACATAAGCTAGAATTTGACTGCAAATGCCTTAGATGAAACTCCCAATGTAGACAGGGCCTCCCTTAGGTCTCAACAATTGGGTATGTAAATAGGATGTTCATTGGATGGGCTTTCAACAGAAGGAGCGACGCCCACTGGCTGACTTGCTATCTGGATTGAAAACTAAGTGCCGGGCATTCCTTATCAAGAAAAGAAAGAAGTGACTCCTATGAATCGACATCTAAAATCGAATGAAAGAACTTCTACTTACTGTTAAATGGCGGGTTAGGTTTCTTTCATACAGAGATGTAACTGACTCGGGTATTTCACTTGACTCCTATTGAATGATCCGCAAGCCTATAGCCCAAGTGCAAGCGAGCAAAGCCATCAGTAGGACTTTGAGCACGTCAGGAAGGTGATGAGTCAGGAAGTCCCAAGTAATAAAGTGGATATAGAAAGTAAGCGTGATAGAACCCAACGTATCCCTATTTGATAGAGGTTCGTAATCCCCGGGGATATCTCGTAAGGAAGGAAGAATCAGAATCATTTCAGTCCACTGGTTTGGTTCTAGCTGTAGTAAGCCTGTATTGAAGGTTCTATTAAGCAAACCTGTAAGTTAGTGATTCAAAGTCTAGCCCTGGTGTATGAGATATGGAATTCTCAGTGAAAGCAGACTAAGAATCCGTTCCCCAGGCAATTCTTTTCACAGCTAATGAAAGGTGAGCTTGAGCTTCCAGCCCCGCGTTCTACTACAGGAAAGCTAGCCTGGTGGATCCACTACACGCGTCGAAGCAAGTCCCGACTAACTAAGTAAATCCGGGTTAGACTGAAAGTGACCAGAAAGAGAAATCTTCTTTCAAAGACTAGCGATAGAGCGAAGCGTAGCCGTGTTTAAGCCGAAGGCGATAGTGATTCCAGTGTTTACTGAGCTATATCTCTATCTATTAGTTATCTGGCTTAAATAAAGAGTTTAGACTCACGATACCGAGAAAGCAAGCCGATCATAGACGGAGGTTTAAGCTTGAAGTGAAGTGTCCGCCCTAAGGTGAATCAGATGTTCGAACTTGACTGTTCAGGAACATGGATTTAGGGTATACCTGCGCCTTTCTCTACGAGCCTACAAGCTTAGCTTTGGTTTAGCTTCTAACTAAGGCGTCGGGCCGTAGATAGGGTTCTCTGCTTCATCGATCTCCCCTTCCGACAGTTGATGCTGCTTTAGCTGAGTTGATTACGGAAGAGACCCGGTTAGCCTCGCTGGTGCCTGCATCCTTAGGCAGTATGGACTCAGTTTTAGCTGCTGCCAAGGCTGAGCGCTCCTCCTGAACTCTGCGGCGAAGTTCAGCCACCACTTTCAGCCCTAAGAAAAAATGTCTTCAGTTCGCTGCAACTACTGTAAAGAAGTTCAATTCCCCCCAAAAAGAGGAAGACTCAGTCTCAGTATCCAACTTCCTCTCAGACAAGTGCTTCCGCTATTACTGAAAACCTGCGGATGCCGTGCCTGTATAACATGTCGGATCTGCTCCATCATCCTCTGTGGCGTCACCCACCCGAGATGATTCAGCTGTGGATTCCCTTCCTACATGCAATGTCTTCTGCACTCCCTCCAGTTATTCTTTTACTTGGTTGATCGATTCAGGGCATCAAACCATAGAGAAGGTAATGTCTTTCTTCTCACCAAGTCTACCCCCCTTTCTTCCTCCTCTTCTATATTTACTGCTGATGGGGCTGCCTTATCTCTTTCCTCTGTTGGTAATAATCCTTTCTTTCTGCTCGTTCCCACTGCATCGAGAATAACTCTTCTTTTCCTACCTGCTGTCTAGAACCACAACCACACTCTTATCTGCGATAACTCACTCTTTGAATCTGTACTTACTCTCCACACCATGCATGCTACGAAGACAAAGGATATTACTGAAAGGACAACTTAAAGCCGTGGAAACTGATCGAATCTCTCTCCTTACGAAGTGGACTGATCCAGTCCAGAGAAAGCATACAACTAAGTGATACTCTTCTATATATTTCTTTCCCACGCTGACTGTACGTCAACCTCTTCTACTAAATCGAAGATCGGCATCTTCCTCTTGATTTTCCGCGGAAGACCAACCTCTCTCTGTCTCTGCTTTATGGTTGTTAGTTCTTTTAGGCCAAGCTGAAGTCTGATAGTAAAGAACTCTCCTAGCTGCACATTCATCTACTATAATAAGTAGGTATCAGATGGAGTTTATGTTGAATATGCTGGTATATTCGTTTGTCAGTTCGTATCGGGGAGCATTGATCCCAGGGGATCTCACTAAAAGAGAATTGGAACAAAAAGTAAAAGAGTTTACCAAACTCTTTAAATTCTCGGATCCGGGTCATTAGAACAAAAAATCAATCAACTAATGGGCCCACAGAGCCGTCCCCCTCTCTAAAATAGAAAAGAGGATCGGAAGAGGCCTAGCAGTCGTGGATTTGACAATATATTTTGACAAGGTTCAAAGAAAGGGTGGGCCATTTCGATTCCAAAGCACAATGCTAGCAAAATCAATCGTCTGATCGGGGATACCATATTCGCAGAGAGCGCACTGATAAGAGTCGGGGACAGCTAACATACCAAAAGGTCGGACAGAAAGAATCCATTCATGAGTGAGGACAGGATCTCAGATATCTGCTGGCTTATTGATGACATTCTCTCCTGCCTTTCTTCTGGCCAAAAGGAGTAGAGAAAAAAAAGTATAAGCTCGATCCGCCTTCACTGAACTTACACAATTTCGTCTTTGAAGAGTTAGACCTAACCTAAGATGGACTTAGAGGCCAAGAGTGACTACTAACGAATCAAACGCGAGCTCTATTGTATCTACGCTATTGCCCGATAATAGCTTTCTTATGGGAGTACCTTTCCCCGGGCAAAAGAGAACAAGCGTAAAGGGCATGCGAAGAAAGGTTGAGTACCTTCTTACTTGGCTCTGGATTGTTCTACTCCAAGGCAGCCATGAAGATTTTACCTTACTATAGATATCTTATATATGTGGGTGACATTAGATTGACAGGAAAAACCTCCTGTCTTTCGGAAAAACAAATGCCATTTTGGACTTAGGAAGGAAAGGATTTTCTTGGTATTCACACTCATCGGACTGATTTAGGTCTTCATTTATCTCAGCAGAAGTCTTTCGTCATCTTTTCATAAAGTGGGATCTAGCCAATGCAAACTCAACTCAGTAAGTCCTCATATATCCATCGTTGTCGCTGCCTTCTCAAGATGACGGGTAACCTCTTTAAGAGGATCCATCTCTTTCTCGCAGCATGGTAGGGGCCTTGCATTATTTAAGCATGACAGGGACGGACATTGCCTTTGCCGTAACCAGTCTAAGCCAATTCTTCAATTGCCGCCCAGTACATCGTAAAGTGGATCGATCGAGATCTTAATCTTTTTGAAACTATCTAATTATATTATGTCTTTATTACCCCTTCTTCTGAGCGTTAGTTACATGCTTCTGCGGATTGTGGTCCTTGTCTTGATAATCGACGTTCTCTTTCTGGGTATGCTCCCTTTTTCTTGCCTAATCTCCTTTCCTGCTATGTCCTGCAAGGGAATCCTGTAATCATAGAAAACTTGTTGTCTATTTTGCGTGATAATCCTTTTTTTTAGAGACACAACACCGCTTAGCTCCACGAGAACCAAGCCACTAAGAGATCTCTACATATAGTAGGAAAGCCAGCACGCTAGGGGACAGATTCCCAGGAGATTTTGTTGGAAAGCACGGCCACCATTGGTCAAGACCAGAAACTCTCCAACTACCCTAGGCGGATAGGAATAGATCTTATCTTAGAACCCGGGGTTCTTTGTCAGCACCTTCTCGCACCTCTAAGTACAAAGAAGGCAGATCCATTTATATACGAAAAACGAAACCACGACTTTCTACACACCTGCTCGGTCGGAGATAGCTGCTACTTACCTACGACTACTCGGCGGTCTCTGAGACCGAACTGATCTATTAACATAACACCTACCTTCTCTCTTTTTTGAAACCTAGCTCACGAGAACAGAAGCCGAGTCTGACGAAGCTAATCCGTAGATAGCCCTTTCTTTTGGTAGAGCAATTGCTCTGGAATGCATTCAGAGTTTGCCTCGATTTGAACCTTTCGTCTTGTTACCTCTTTCCTTCTACTAGCAAGCAATAGGCTGGTTCCTCTGCCGTCTGCAAGGCTGAAATGGATAAACCGGAACAACAACAACCCTAAATCAGCGAAGGGGGAAGGCACCGGAATCAGAGTCAAACTCCTTCCTGACCCGGCGTTCAAGCCTGACGCAAGCAGAAGACAAAGTAACAAGGCAAAATGTTTCATCAGATCTTCCAATCGCTTCCGAATTTCTTCTATTGTTGGGAAAGGCTTTTTTCGTTAGAGATATCGATCCGGAGAACTTACTTTCCGTTGTAAACAAATGCAATAACCTTCGTTCATTCGCTCATTCGAATGACCAGTCTATCTGCCAACGAATCTTTCTTCCCAATGCCAGTCCCCCTTTCAATATGTGACGGATGTTTTTTGGGGTGCAGCAGGAAATCCTTCGATCTGCGGGCCCCTTAAAAGAAAAAAAAGAAGATGAATTCTTCCAAAGGAAGCAAACCATCTTTCTATCTCGACTAATCATTTATGGGAGTGCCCTCCTCTTTTTTCTTCTTTTGCCCCCTACCCCTTTTTTTTCATGTTCGCCTGGGGAGGATAGAAAGTGAAGCTGCTCCATGGGCTTGGGCTTGAATGCCGGTTTTGATTTTGACGGTTGGCTTTTATGTGTATTTTTCTTTGTTTTGAACCCGAACCACACCTCATGGGCGCCCGGGCCGAGCGAGAGGCTGAGGGCAATGGAAACTAAAAGCAGTAAGCTATGCCCAAAAAGAGAGGGAGAGAGAGATCTCTCGTTAGGTCTTGGGAATGTCGCATTGCTCACGGCAAATATCTCGCCGAAAGGTGGGAGGGGTGCCGAGATCCTGGGCAGCGGGATCTTCCCATCATGATCGACTAAAGGGAAAGTATAAAATTGGTTCGAATCCAATTCGTCATTCCAGTTCAGAAGGACTTCATTCAATCGAAGAAAAGAAGGAAGCATTACGAACAGATAGCCAAAGCAGACAGGGTGACAAGATGTGACAACCAGAAGGAATCCTTTTCGCTTTCTCCAACAACGAATTCGAAAGTAAGCAAAATATTATAGGCCTAGGGGAGAAGAGATCTATCTTTCATCCGTCTTCTCGATCACCTTAAGCTGCCTTGATGGAAATCTAACTTCCTTTATTCAACAACTCAACCAGAACGGCAGAGATTAAGAAATTGACCAGGAATTCCGCTCTCATTTTACTGACGAACAATTCCGTCGTGGGTTGCCCCTTCCCTAATGAATGAGATAAGAATGATCAGTAACCAGAATGAGTATTCAATCATAATAAGGGGGCCACCGATGTCGAGGGGGTAGTTAAGGTCAGAGGGTGGAGAATTGTGAGGGCGAGGGCGGCGAAAGGCCTAGCCCAAGGCATTGGCGAGCAAGTAAGCAAATGCCTATGCCAGGGTGCGGAGGCTGGCTGCCAAAACTGCGCCAATTTGCTGTCGGAGTAGGCTAAAAAGGCGTACTCATGACAGCTTACAGAATACTTCAGGGCTGGAGTGAAGAGCCACAAAAGTACCTGTAAGGAACTGTAAAAAAAGGACCGAGAACTACATAAATAGGTCTGAGACTCACTTCAAAGAAAAGAGGGAGAAAGAGTTATGTAGGCAGCGACCATTCTGAAAATGTAGTGGTTGACCGGGTAAAATGTAAAATACTGAAGAGTAGCTAAATGAAAGGCAGCGAAGGGGATCCCCATACGTGACAGGGGAGGCACGAGCGGGGAATATCATAAACTCGAACTTCACCAGGGTCCGCCGACCTAGAAGAAGATATAGATAGAGATGGGTCAACAGATTCAGAGGTAGATTTGTCTTTTGACACAGACACAGGTACATAAGGAATCACATCATCACCTCCTTTTGCCTATGTCTCCCAAGCTCCGCTTCCCAGTCAGTTGGTCAAAAACAACTCTTTGTTCTCTTCCTATGGTGCTTTCAGTCTCATTTGATGCTTATCAAAATAAGCGAGTTCTCGTCCCATACTCAAGTCTGACTTCGATCATCGTCTCCCGTCTGTCCCAATTTGACTGTCACCGGACCTCATACAGCAACTTCTCCCTCACCTTGTCCAAGCTTTATCTTCGACCTTAAGCCGAGCAACTCGAGACGAGGCCCTTTTGAGATAGGCCTTAGGCAGCTAGGCCAGCTGTAGCTATATCTGATCCGTTTGTTCCGCTGTTCATGCTATTGTTATCGTATTCAGTGGTTTTCCCGGCTTCCGTACCTTCTTCAACGTCTTCGGCTTTCACTTGAAAGAGAGAGAAGGAACCCTTTGATCTCACTCCTAACCCAAAAAAGGAAAGGCAGACTGTCTCCGGGGACTTATGATCCTTCTATTGAAAGCATTTTACTTGAAAGGCCTTAACGTCAAAATCAAACGACGGAAACCGTGCTTACTTTCGTCCGGGGATGGATAGGAAGCTTCTCTTCCGCTCCTACTTCGTTTTGAAGTTGAAGGGGAGAGGGTTGCTACTGACTTTGCTAGCTCTTTCTGTGTTTCGGGTATTCTATCATTCATAATCATGTCGATACCATACTTTAGCTATCTTACGTGAAGCTGTCTTACTCGTTACTTTTATTCCACTCGTTTGGTTGAAAGGCCCTGGCATAGGAAGCTGTCTTACTCGTTACTTTTATTCCACTCGTTTGGTGGACTCGCTTCCCCATTGGTGAAGAGCAATGAGAAGGAGCTGTAAAAGCATTATGATAGAGTTAGCCATATTACACGTCATAGAAGTAGAGCGCCTTGCGCGAGACCCAGCAAACAGACTACGCAAACAGAGGAGATTAAATCACGAAAGCCCGTCTTTTTGATTCAAACAGGATTTCATTTCATTCCACTCGATAAATCATCAAAAAAGACAGATGAGAAAGCAGCGCAAGCAAGAAAAGAAAACAGAATAGCATAATAGCGCGCTACTTTTCAATTCGGACTAGAAAGAGAAAGATTAGAATGCGAGAAAGAGCAAGCAAGAAAACAGAAGAAAGAAAGGAAGTAAAATGGAGCTGAGCCTATGCCCTTCTATTTAAGGCTAGCCTGTCAAAGCAAGCTTCAAAAGTCATGTTTGAAGGCGTCATAGTGGCCTGTTGAACCTAAAAGGATTGTGGTACCAATGAAGCTTTCACTCGTTTAGCTTAGACCATAGTGGAGCCTCCTACTCCTTCCCTTAGAAGGGAAGTCAAAAGCCGGTGCTTTGGTTAACGGCTTCCGAAGTGACTAATCGTAGCCAACTTATTCAAGATGTATGCTTTCTCTTATTATATCGTCTATGTATGTGATTGCTTTATATAGGAGATGAAAGAAGTCAACTTTCTTTTAGAGATGAGAGAAGCGAGCCTTTATAGTCAAGAGAGCAAAGGAGAGTCCGTTTTTTCGAGTGAGTGGCTTATGCTCCTTCGATTGACAATGGTTGGTCTGAGTTGCCATCCGATCCAAAGAAGGAAGCGAGCAGCCAGGATAGAAGAACCAAGGGATTCAAGCCAAGCGAGCAACCCGTGTGAATAGAACGAGCAAAGGAAGTGCATTAAGCAAGCTACGGCTCGAAGGCTTTATGGCGCGCTTTCCGTTTTCTCGCTTGGCAATCCGCAGCGCAGGCATTAAGGTAAAAAAAAAACAAGGGGTGATGCTCATCACCACATGGGAAGTGCAAACTTTTCTTTCTTTTACTAAAAAATTTGAAGAAAGAGCTATTACCTCAGGCTTGTAATCAAAGCGTGCCTATCCCTATTCTTTGATATCGGGACCCTTTACTTGTCCTTCGAAGAATCCCTCACTGACGAACTTGTGGCCTCCGACTCTCATCCTTGGCCCTATTCTTCTTGGACATTTGTGCTAACAGGGTGGAGGATGAATCCTAGCTGGGGCCACCTCCTCTTCCCTTTGTCTATCCCTTCTGTCATTTGTCATCTTCTTCTCAGAAGCCCTCGTACTCCCTTTAAGTTCTTCCGTATGTCCTCATCTTGTGCTTGTAAAAAACCTCTTCTCTTATTGGGATTTTTGGGAACTTAGATAGCTAGGCTATCCAGAACTACACTCGGCTTGATCCTATCCAGGAGGCAGGTATGTAGGCAGATCTATCATATACTGTAAAAAAAAACGGAACTCCATATGGAGATAAAGTAGGAGCTAGCTAGGGCAGTTCACGAAGGGGAACAAAGTCTCGCCTTAGGCTATTTACTATTGTACTCTATCTTTCTCTTTCTGTCTTTACTCTCTGTCTTGTTGAAGACTTATGGTAGTGGTATCGTTGCTTGGTGGATTGAATATCTCTTTCCTTGAAGTCGCCTTCTTCCTCAAACTCAAATCCATTATATTATTCTTAGGCTCCTCTAAAACGTTGACTAATGCTTCTACCGTTACAGATATGCTCTCCTAAATCAAGACCTAACCATTTACATTGGTATAAGATCTTGACGCTCTCATGTTCAAAATCTTCTGTTAGAAGACAACCGTTGGCACTTCAGGATGCGCAAGCATAGAATGAAATTCAGAAGAGGGAATCATCTTTCACTGGGGCGAAGCGCTTAGTGGAAAGTAAAGGACTATAGCCAGAATAGCTTTCTATATGGGGGAAGGGGACTCTTCGAATGCCATCCGTCTTTTCTTATGAAATTGAGCGCCCCTATTCTCATTTTTTTCTCCTGTTCAAGACACAGAAGCGAAAAGAAACCTTTAAGCGCTTTATAACCTTCAAAGTGCCTATGGTCATGTTCTTGGTGAAGTTTGCTCTAGGAGCATCATATGATCATGTCTGAGGTTCCTTGGATCATTTTATTCTCTCACAGTTCGTCGATGGGATCTCGATTGCAAGGCCACTCTCGATTTGACATCAGGTTCCCCGTCCTCTGTCTTAGAATGACGATGTTCTCAACACCTTTGCATCATGTATGGGTACTCCGGTGAAAATAGATAGAAAGTCTCACTACCCGTGGTTTCTAAGGGCGTAGCGGGGCTATAAGATAAGGGCTGCTTTAACGCGATTAGAAAAGCCATCGGTGGCGTGGCTTTGATTTAATCTATGTATAATAGAGCTTACTTTCTCGTGCTCTTATTAGGATTGGATCTTACTATTCTAACGACACTCTACTAGAGCCAGACAACCTTCTCTTCCAGGCCAACCAGACTCTTTCATCCATGGTGAGGAAGTTTAGCCCAGTCCTTATTCCTTGGCTACGGATGCCATACCACCAAGAGCGGATAGGTCTCCATTTGATCTTAGTAGTTCAGCTCTCCACAGAAGTAGCTTTCTTTCACTCGGAAATCAAAAGTAAGTAAAAGCAGGCGGGATCAACTACTTAATAATAGGATCTCACCAGACGTGCTCCTGATCACTCTTCTCGGCCTTTGCCAGGACTCTTAAGAGAATTTCATGGCCTTCAACAAGTCTTGGAACTGTTAAGCTATTCTATTCAATTTTGATGCCGATGGGTGGCGATGAGCCCTCTGAATAGGACTTAGGCAATGCGTCTATGAAGTCATGGGAAGAAAGGGGAGAGAGGTCGCTGCATGGGCTGAGAAAAAGGAAACTACCTAACCTTAGACCCCTTCACTAATGGGTCTGCTCATCGAGCCTACTTTCATCCTAATCAGAGTTGAATCGTCAATAAATAGACAGGTCCTTCTTCGTATAGAAAGAAAAAGCAAACGAGAAGAAGCACAAAGTGTTGAGGGCTCGGGTGCAGGCACCGAAGAGAGCTGTTGGGTTGTGGAAGTGAGTTTGAAGATGTCAGAGATATAAAAAATGGGCTGAGACAAGGGAGCCAAGTTCTTAAGCGACGGGTAAGGAAAAGTATTTTCATGAAAGCGGACATGACTACTTATATAAACACGACCACTTTTGGGGTCAAAACAACGATAACCCTTGGTTTGAGGGGCATAGCCCAAGAAAACACACTCAACAGATCGTGGTTGTAATTTATTTGCAGAGGTAGCCACTTTGGAAAGCATGCACACCCAAAGGGTTTCAAAAAAGAATAATCAGGCAGCCTAAAAAATCAAATTTCATATGGAGATTTGTTTTGCAATAATGGTGTAGGTAGGCGATTAATAGTGAAAACCGCCGCATAAGCAGCATCAAGCCAATATTGAGATGGCATAGAAGCCTCAATCAAAAAAGATCGAGTCATCTCTAAAATATGGCGATGCTTACGTTCAGCTACACCATTCTGTTGTTGAGTGTCAGGACAGGATTTTATGAAATAAATGCCATGTTTTATAAATTTTTCTCCCATAGGAGTATTGTCAAACTCCCGTCCACCATCACTTTGAAACATCTTAATCTTGCAATCAAAAAGAAAAGAAATTCAAACCTGAAGCAAAAATGAGAATAGACTTCCGATTTATGTTTCATTGGATATATCCATGTGAAGCGAGTAAAATCATCAATGAACGAAACATAATATTGAAAACCTTTATTAGAAAGCACAGGACTCTGCCATACTAAAGAATGAATTAATGCAAACTCCTCAGTAGTTCTGTGTTCAGCTGAATCAATTTGAAGTCTATGTGACTTGGCTAAACGACAAGTCGTACAATCATTAGAAAACGATGAATTCAAAGTAACAGTTTTGTTTTTCCTAAGCAAACTAAGAACTTGAGCTCCACAATGACCCAGACGACGATGCCACAACTCTCCAGACTCACTCAGAGCAAGGTTGGCAGGAACAGGCATGGACTCAAACTGAATCGGGTAGACATTGCCGATACTGGGGGCCTGCAATAGGACTTCACCCGTGGTCTTGTCCTTGACACAAACACTTAAGGCGTTCAAAACCACACTACAGTTATTGTCACGACACAATTGTCTTACAGACAGAAGGTTATGCCGAAGTTGAAGTACATGAAAAACGTTTTTTTTCAGAGTTCAAGGCCGAGAAGAAGTAGGTCAAAATATCATGCCAAAAAGTGAAATCGGTAACAGCGTACCATTACCAAAAAGAACCTGGGAAGAACCGGAGTAAGGGGATTTACAAAGTAACTTACCATCCTCAGGTGTCATGTGTGAGGCAGCCGCTGAATCAGGGTACCAAACTTGTTCACTTTTGAAAAAAGATTTCAAGTAGCGAATGCAGGAAGCACTGGTTGCTGACGAGGTTGATACCGTCACGGACATGCATCAGCAGAATGCCCCGGAACATGACAAATCTGACAGACAGTGTTAGGATGAGATCAACAAATCCCTTCTGAAGAGTTATTACCTGCAGATAAAGAGTGAGTAGTAGAAGTAGAGGTGCCAACAGTATTTAACAATGAAACAACAGAATCACGAAATACAGAACAATAAGGCATGCTCTTAGCTTCAGACTGATTCTAGCGGTTGTTGTTGTTCCGGTTGTTGTATCTACCTTTACCCCCTTTGTTATTCTTTCCATGGCCCCCGTGATTAGCACCCGATTGATTGGATGAATTAATTTGGTCAGAACCTCCGTGACTAGTAGCAACAAACGCCTGATGAACCGGCGTATCTCTCCCTCGTTGATACTTAAGGCGGTTCTCATAAAAAATATACTTCGATCTCTTTTCATCAAAAGAATACGATCCAGGCATCATTGAAAAGGTATTAACAAAAGTGTCATACTCAGGTATTTTCTGTGGTGAACTGAATGAGTTCAAGATCTGAGACAGGTGATTGAATAGCAGCTTCAGAGTCTGCTATTGTTTTAATGACCCTCTTTTAGTCCTCAACTGATTGATGGTCTTCCTTATTAAGATTAGTAAGCATACGTTTCAAATCTTAAGCCAACGCGCAGCTTGCAGTATTGAATCGGGACTCTAAACGTTGCCAAAGCCAAATATGATAACTATGAGTCAAATCTATAATTTCAGTCAGGGTGTCCTTAGAAACAGTAGCGAATATCCAGGCCCTAACTTTTTGATCAACACGAATCCATAGACCATGAACAGGATTCGGTTGTTGCATGCCATAAGACACAACAATATGACTCACAGGTTGAGGAATAGAACCATCAATCATACCTTGTAATTGATGCATCACCAAAAAATACACTGTGTCTTCCACGAAAGGAAATCATCAACGCAAGCACCGTAGTGACTTTTTCACGTTGAGACTCGGGGAAAGAGGAGGCAAACCACCCATGTCCAGTTGCTGAGAGAAAGTTGACGTCCAAGTCGGGTCTCCCATCGGCCCAGAAGTGAACCCTGCTGAATTCGGATCCACCAGTCCAGAAAAAGGAGGGAACGAGAACGAGGGTATGTAGCCGCCAGAAAAGGAGGGAAACCCTGTGTAACCACCGTAGAAGGAGGAAAACGGGATCGTCGGCTGAGAAGCAGGCCACGACAGAGGCGGAAAAGTTGGGGCAGGGACGAAACAGCAACAGTAGACGGCACCGGCGGAGGAGGAGGAAACGCAAAACCAGAGGAAGTCTGGGTAGTCATGGTCGACGTCTCCTGGGTTTAAAGCGGGGTGCTTGTCTGTTTGGGCGACGCCGGAGAAGAAGAGGTCGAGTCTGATGCAACCGAGGAGGCCCAGGTTTTGAGGCAGAGATGTGAGGACGTCGTTCGGGGTTCGTGGCTAGGAGTCAGTCACTTCGACAAAGAGCGTCCTTAATTAGAACTTTAACAGTTGAATGAAAGATATTATGATTTTCTTATTTCCCCTTTGATATGATGAATAGAACGAGTTTACCGGTGAAGTGAGCGAAGCTTTGAGCCTGTGTAGGTTATTATTTGATTCCAGTCTTCCCTTCCTTTGATGACAGATTATCATCATCAATAGCTACAGATTCCCATTCTCAATGAATGGAAGTTGGCACCTACTAAACCTTTTGCCTTTCTTTCAAGGGGAGAGGGGAATTCGTTTAGATTAATACCTATAGCGTAGATAGAAGCACGTCTAACCTAACGATGACCACTCAGTGGAAGATTTTCCCTATCCCGTAATTTGGAGAGGACTCTACTTCCGAGTCTCATGAAGTTGAAGCCAATGATCAGTATTTTCAAGCTAGGGTAGGTGTATTGTTCTTTATGCACAAGGTTTTTCTTCTCAACCAAGGTCCAAAAGGAAGAACATGACCAGAAGAAGTAGCTCTACCGACATCCAGAGCTTCCACCAAGGCAAGCGAAATCCTCATCTATAATAGCGGATTCTCGAAGAGGCATAGAGTCCTTCGAAGAGAGACTGGTGCCTTATCCTACCTGGGTGAAGTTCAAGGCCAATCGCATTCAGCAGTGATTCAAAAATGTGCCAAAAAGCCGTGTTCATCAACGGTAAAGTCATCCCATTACTGAACCGGCTAAAAGCCTCGAAAAACGGCCATTCAACAAAGATTTGATTTGACTGGAAAGACGTTAAAGACGAACCGCCAATGCTGGAACCGCATCCCATAGCGGCACCGTTTGCCATTCATTCTAGAACTGGCACTGGCTTTCATCTAGTTCCAACGATTCCTACTTATTCTTATTTCACACTTTCCATAACCCCCACAGGAAGAAAGGACACTAAATCAAGATCTATTCGGGGGCAACGGCACCCGAAGCTCATTGGGCTTGAAGAGGCATAAGAGGAAAGAGCGGACCAGCTAACCGAACTGCAAAGAAAGCAGTCGCAGCCGGGGATATCTTTTTTTTTGCTGGATGTAGTCTTTGCGCACCAACAGGAGTCGGGCCTTGGTTGTTTCAGTACATTCAGTTCCAATTCAATTCAGTTCGCGTAGTTCGTAGCCATCGTTCGAGGAAAGAAAAAGTATTAGAAGGATTCATTAACTGTAAATCTGGCAATTCCTACCAGGGTGGTGGGTCAGAGCTGATTCCCTTGCTTTAGGGCAGGAATAGCGTTTTGGTTAGGGGGCTTGTCTTTAAGCAGCTGGCTTCCACGTAGCTACAGCTGCAGAGGATAGTCTATAAAAACTACAACCGTCTCTTCCTTCGTCTTATTCTCCGAAAACATACAACGGTTTTGGCAATCACTCTACTGACAGAGAACTTCAGAACTACCAATAAGCCTGACGGCAGGCAGCTAACATGGTAAATGTCGTCTTCCTTTACAATGACTTCGGAGTTTATGAATCACCATACGAAATTCGAGCTCACCCTCGGATCAGGGATACCTTAAGTCAGCAGCTTCCTTTGAAGATAGGGCATTTGAATAGAATAAGAGGGCGTGGGACGAGAGTTAGAACTCCTTGTTTCCTGCTTCTGACTTCTCTGTGCTTTCCCCCCGTTACTACTTGATATACCTTCAGGCACACATGAAATAAGTCGAATTTCAGTCTCAACAAAGACAGAGAGTCCCTGAGGTGAATCAACGGGAAGGCATATGATGAGAATAGGAATGGATTCCCCGCTAACTGCACTAAAGACTGCCAGAAAGTATAATAGGTTTGACACTAATTATATCGATGTTTTCACAAAAGTCAACTATTGAGGAATGGGGATTGATTGAAGACTTTCTTTTCATTCTGAGGAAGGAGGGGAAATGAAAGACTGAACATAGGCAAGGAGAGAGTCAAGGAGTTCATTCCCAGGCTTTCTAACTTAGTTAGCCCTTAGAGCTCTAAATCCTTGGCTACCTTAACGGAGGACTGGCTCGTAACTACTTACTACTGGCTGCTTTATTCTCATCTCTTTTACGGGCTGGTATTAGCATAGAATGACATCAATCCCGCTTCTGACTTAAAAGCTTACCGGTAGGTTTGAAACTCATTCTCCGCTCGTTGTGCTAAACCACCAAACTTTGCTCTGTCCGAAAGATGAAGCTATAATGCAGCTCTGTATGCTTACGCAGTTCCGTGAGCAATCCCTTGAAGTTATGACTGACTGCTGGAGATGAATGACTTATGATTTCTCTTTAGTGTGCCGAGGCTGTAGTGAGTGAGATGTTGGTTTGAGTTAGCGCGTCCTGAGTGAAATTGAATTACTATATACTGATATTGAGTTGACAGAAAGGATGATTAGTGGAATACTAGCCCGACCGGAAAGAACTACAAAGTCAGAAAGATCAGACGTCACCTTTTCGAAGTCGGAAGCAGGTCAGAATTGACGCTTCCTCTATTTAGTTAGGTTAGATACGTATCGTCGTTATTGAAAGGAGTTGATAAACGAAACGAACGGAATCAAAGTTTGGAGTGAGTCTTGACGTCTAATAGTCGTTCTAGTCTATAAGCAAAGTTCCTTCTTGTGGGATTATCCTTCGTCACCTTACCGCTCCGTGGGAAACCGATTCACCCACTACTAGTATAGAAGAACGCACGGCTACCTATATAACTTTTTAGTAGCCTCTGACCTCTGTCTCACGACCGCAAATAGAACCTGTAGCTTCATGCCCTGACCTGAAAGGCTTCATCCCTGACTTCATGTTGCTACCATACTGCACCACCATTGGTGCATGGTCACTGATCCCCGCTGGCCCATAATGAACAAGAAAATCATGGAAGCAAGCCAAAGCAAACTCACCATGACAAGGGCCAGCGATCTGACTACGCTCCAATAATAAGACCCAAAAGGAACGCACTAAAAGTCCCCTACACATAAGGCACTTTTAGCGCCCAATCAGCCCGCTTTAGGGCGAAATCCTGTTCCCGGTTCTTCGATCGGACTTTATCGATGCTTATTCGCGTCTTTGTCTTAGTTTCGAAGTCCGTTGTTGGGTATGAGCACCTGGTCTTAATTGTGAACGAATAATCCGATCCCGAGACCAAAATGGATTTTCCAGGGCGGAGGGTGAAAGGCCCAGAGAACTCTTTCTATTTGAACTTAGGGGCGCGTCTGCTGGTATCGTATATAAGATCACGGTTAGTGTTTTGATCTTTTCTTTTTGGTTATATACAACAGACTTCTGCATTCAATAAGATTGGATTGCATTACGTTACGGATCAAACAAAGAGCTGTGTTTATTTAACAACATCCGGCCAGAAGCAGTTCCACCAAGCTCCTCATCATGATTGGAGAATGAAGCTTACCGAACGATGTCTCCCAAGCTCAGTACCTACGACATCAGCAAGCCTTGTTCTACATGGGAAATCGTTCAAGCGAAGTCGAGGTGGATGAGGAAGACTTCTCTGAGTATGACATAGCAAAGAGTTCAATCGATAGCTTGGGAAAACCCAAGCTTTGAGTGAAGTTCTAAGCTTGCCTTCGCTTTTTTCTTCTGAGCTGTGCTCTCTCTCTTCGGTTCTGGTCAGTCTTCTTCCAGCTCAAAAGTTTTGAAAGGTCTGTAAGGAAGAGCTAGGGAGCAAGGGCAGGTCTTTCCTTTTCTTTAAAGTGAGGATAGCGATCAGTCTTGACTAGCCTGAACAGCTTTAGTATCGAGTTCAGTTCGTACTTACTCCCGGGCAAGAATCAGTCCTGTCTCCGGCCTCGGGTTGAAGCCCCTTCGTCCAGCTTTGGATAGCAAAAGAAAGGCATGACCTCTTTTTCCTATGGCTAGCTATGTCTTCTATCGGGGAAGGAGACTGGATAGGTACTTATAGGTCTGATGGTAGCGGTAGGGAATGCTAAGGAAAGGTGTTCCATAGCATCTGGCCCTGTTCTGCTTACTACAATTAGTGTAGCACCTTGATTTTCAGGGCTGACTTCGGAGAGTACCGCTGCTATTGTTTGAGTATAATAAGTATAATAAAGGTATCTTTCTACAATCGTCTTTGTAGCTCCTGTTGCTTTCCTCAATCAAACTTCCTAACAACGTGCGGACTGAACGAGTGGAATAAACGAAAGAAGTTGAACGAAACATAGGAGAAGGTGCAATTGATCTTAAATACAGAAGGCAATTAGGACTATGACAATTTAATGTACTAGCAACAGATGATGAACTAGTGGGTATTGAACATGGATCATTAATCGAGTGAAGAGGAATAATATTCTAGTTTACACAAAAGATCTCATTTTCTCTTATATGTTTTGAATTATATATGTTATTATAATGTATCTTTTATTGTGGAATCCAACTTAGACCGGTACATATCTTACTATATCTTCATAAATTGTACTAAGTTCTGCGGCAGATAAGCAAGTAGATGTTCAGGTCATAAAGCATGAGGCGAGTCCAATTCCTAAGTGAATAGAGCTGAGACCCTGACTTTCCGCTTTGAGCTGAGTTTAGCTAAGGGACCAGGAACCAACTTCTTTCCATTCAATTTCAAGGTATTCTCAGTCCCCCGTTCGTCAGCCCGTATCTTGCTCATTCGAACTCTTTTCAAGACCGGAGTCAAGGCAGGTAGTTGAAACCCAGATCCTCTATTCCCAAACAACCCGGGGATTAAATGCTGGAGGCTAACTGAACACCTCTATCGGACAGAGCAGAGTGAGAAGGCAGGAAGCCGTATAATGTCCTCTAGCGCCCAATATGAAGTTGAAAGAATGGCAAGTATGGTAGTTAGGATATTGAGCTACAGTGTGCAACTTTGGGAAAGCCATTAATCTGACTTCGTAGGAAATGCCATATTAAGAAGTCCTGGAGAGTTCTAAGCTATTTCTATTGCTCTTGCTATCAAGCTTTTAAGAAAGAAAACGCCTTTTTAAGGCCTACTGGGCCCAAGATAACGAAATCTAGTGAGCTCATCCCGCCAATTCCCTTAAGGGATCAAAACAACAGTCAGTCTAAACAACAATTAGTGTTGGTGGGGCGCCAAATGCCATATTAGATAGACGAAGTCAAGGAGTTATCAGTCTTTCCTGCCTATATTGAAGACTCAGTCGAAAGTAAACTACGACCTCTTCACTTCCATAGCTCCGGGCTAAGATAGTGAAGATAAAGCAACTTCGGACTAAAGGCCGTAAGAACTCGAGCTACTACTTCTGACTTAGACGTTATGAAATTAGTGTATTTAGATTGAGTTAAGATCTCAACCTGTGATTTCTAAGTTCCGGCCGGAGAGCTGGATCTAAGTAAGGATATGATTCTTTAGCCCTTATCCCGTCCCTGCCATTTCCCCCGTATGTAGCCATCGTTACAGTATGAATCAATGCCCATGTTTTATGGAATTCATTAATCTTTTTATAGTTACGATCTTATTAACTAATCATCAACAGGCAAGTCCTTTGCTCCCAATATTTTCCCAAAGGGGAAGAGGCTTGTAGGGGGTGCTCTGAAGTGAAGCTGACCCTAAGAATTTGGATCACTCACGTGAGATTTGCTTTGACCGCGTTCTCATCGATAGCACAAGATCCGTCTCTGACAGAATAAGGTGTTATCACATCAGCTTTTAATGCTAACTATTAACTATCCGGGTTACAGCTTGCCTAAAATCTACGGCCGATGGGAAAGGATCAAGACCAACCAACAGCGAATAAAGCATGTACTTAACCGAAATGATAAATGATATATATAAGATAAGCTTTCGATACTTTTCAGACTGCACTGACACGATTGGCGAGAGAAGACCAGAATTTATGGGGAATGCACTATCGATCTGAGATTTTAGCTTGATACCCATCCCCTATTTCTTTTTGAGATTGTGGAGTATTTAGATAGACGCGTAGAGAAAGAACGAAAGGCGCTTAGTTCTCCCTTCCCCTGGTTTCTGAACAAGGACCTGCTATTCTATTCCTATTAAGTAGAGAGAGCCCATAGGGCAAGCTATAGACCGAGACTATGAAAGGAATCGAGAACGCTAGCTATATGCTTACCACATCCAATTCCATTTTCTCTATTCTTAGTCCTGTTTTTACTTTACTTTGTCTGTACATGCATACCTAAACCTAATCCCACCAATTCAGAATTGCCAAGCTAGCCCACAGATCCGGGCTGAGAAGAGCAGCTGACCAATGTGTCCAGTGCCCAAAGCGTTCTTCCTTCACTACTGAATGCGAATGACTAACTGATGACGGGAGCTCAGACTGAGGCTACGATGGTTCGGTTCAGTAAGTCAGAAGGTTTTCTAGCCATGCCCGAAGTCCTCATCGAAGCACTGAAAATTGCGTAAGATACAGAGCGCAATCAAGAGATAGAAAAGCTTTTCCAGGACCTAAAAGGGAACAGGAAAGCGGACTTGACTTCATCGATCAAGCTATATGCTCTCGTAACACGTATCTCCCTTTCGTTCCTTTCGTATACTAAGGGAAGGGTGCTGCTGAAGTGGACCCTTCCATTCGATCAAATAGAGGCTGACTGAAAAAGTAGATTTCGAAGCGCCTCAACCGTAAGTAAAAAAGTGCAAACTCTTATCCGGGTGGCTGGATCGCCCCGGCGGGGTCACTCTGACGCAGAGGGCCCTGAGAAGCGTAGCCGTCCAGTAACTGATCCTTTAGTAGGTGAAGGGGCATATAGAACTCCGGTCCCCCTTGGCAATAGTTTAGTCTGCCTTGATGAGTGGGAGAGGTAGCCGAATTAGGATATCACTACTGGCACCGACTTCGCAGGAAATTGCGATCCTACAAACAAAATCAAAAATGAATATGCTTCGCCCGTTATCTCAAAATCTTAAATCTTCATTGCGCCACTTAATCATTTCTTTTATTATACTGTCACCCCGTTCTCTGCCTATCTCTTTTTTGATTTGATTGGGTTGAATCCCGACCAAATTCTTCTTAAACTCCTTGGTTCTTTTATCCTAAAAGGGTTACGTGCTATTTTTCGGCTCTTTGGTTTGGAGATTCCCATTTTCATTCTTGTTTCTATCGTAGGTTCGGTAGTAGGTTCCAGCTTGCACATGCAGGATCCAGCAGGAGGTCAACCTGCTGCCAATCCTGCAGCGGAGCAACCCTCCAACGTTCCTTCAGGCGCATTGACCTCGGCCTTGGAGGAGGAAAGAAGCAACGGACTGAGCGACGAAGCGACGGTCCTGCGCTAGTCTGTTGGATGGACTCTACCCAAATTGTAAAAATCTTTAGTTTATCGCCGGGATCTCTCCAATCGCACTATATTATATTAGATTAGCAAAAGGTTTGATTGCATTCTTCATTATCTAACTCTCAAGCAGGATTTAATTCGTAATTGGATTCTAACCCTACGGCACTGAAACTATATCTATCTGTTGGTTGAGTGATTGCTTGCCCCACTACGTCACTGTTAAGCTAAAGAGGCCCGTGCACTCCCAATTTGAAGTAATGCCCGCGCCGAGCCATCAAAGTATAAACTTCAGAACCCATTACGTAAGCATCTTTCCTTTCCGGAAAGATCGTTGACAAAGAAGTTCATCTTCCAGTGTCCTTTCGGGTTGGTTTTATGCTATTTCTTAACAGAAAAGTAGAGAGTCTAACAACAAGAAGCGTGGTCACATGGACCTAAAATCGATGAATTCTCTCTCCTAAAGCAGGATTTCCGGGAGATAGTTGTTATACTTTGCTAGCAAAGATAATACAATCTGAGACTCTTACTAGCAGAATGATAAGCTTCGACGAATTCGTTGTACTGGTCTTGTCAATCAGAAAGAGTTTCTATTAATAAGATGAAGCTCCGCCTTAGTCCATCTAGTACCCTATGGGAGAGAATCTTTCTTCTTGTTTGCCTCGTCTTAATCATCCCCATCTTTCCATAGCACGGAAAAAGAGTCCAGGATAAGAGTGAGAGTTGGCTCCTAAGAGCACATGGTTCACTCTATTAGGTCTTACGAGGTAGTGAATGAAGTGGTATCAGGTCATGGGAATGTTAGGAGGACCTATCGAAGATGAAAAAGGAGCATGACTAGGCGTGGCTTGTAGCTGGTGACTTTAATGATATTGCTGTTGTTGCTTAAAATAGAGGGGGAAGTCTTTCTTACTCGACCCGCAGTGAGAGGAAGTTGTGGCCATCCTGGTTGGATCTACCTTTCCTTCAACTAGTCTGGTAAGAAATCCCACTCGCTCAAAGTAGTTTACGCGTTAGTGAACTCCGTTCCATTGGACCTCTCGGACCTTTGGACCTTAAACCAGTCGTGTTCATTCTGACCTTATCACAAGGCTTGCGAGCTGTGCCTTCTAGCAGCTAAGCGCTCTACGAAAGCCCCAAATGCAAACGACAGAAAAAATAGGAAAAACGAACGAAAGAGGGCCTATTTAGGGAATTGACCATTTAGGCTCGAAACGTGCGAAAACTGGGCTTTTTACCCTTGACTACTTATGAATTCCCTTTCTGTCTTTCCGTCTTTGGAGGCCTTCTTAGCCTTGAATGTGGCTAGCTCGGTCATGGGAATCCGAAAGAGCAGGAATGATACGCCTGTAGTGCCCTCGTTGCTAAACGGAGCCTTCCTTTACCAAATAAGATCTCCCCCAGCAAAGCTAAGATAGTAATTAGGCTTGGTTAACTTTGAAATAAATAATTCCCTCCTGCCGGAGTAGTGAAGAAGTAAATAGAGAAGTGGTTGTTGACCAACGGTAAAGCATGGGAGAAGGTAACAAAACGACGAAAGGCGATAAAGACCCAGCTAGCTACTTCCTATATGAAATTACAGATTTCGTTTGTGTTCATGTTGGCGAGTCTTTCTTTGCTTCACAGATTTGGACCCAGGCTTTTGGGATTCCAGTCTCACTACACTGGTTTGCACCTACCTTGCATGCAAGGCGTATGGGATTGGAATTTTTTATCATCTCTTGCCTTCTCTTATTTGCTTGGAAGTCTGGAAAGCTAGGAATAAGAGTAGGTTTGAAGGTACTCTTTCAAAACAGTATAGTAATTTTCTTATTATGGTTATGGGTTGGCTATGAGACATTGCTAGGATTCAACCTCAACAGACCCTTGGCCTGACTATGCCACTTGGTCCTTTTACAGTTACAGTAAGAAAAGGAAAAAAAGGTACGAAATAGGGGTATTCCGAGAGAGACAAGACCAAGGGAGAAATGCCACTATTTGAAAGCGCCCCGAAAACAATCAAACATCAGCGATAGAAGCACGCCAACCAAAGGCTACAACGACTCCCGTCCCGGCTCATACATATTCTCAAACCGTTAGCTATTTCGCTCCTATCCTGCTTCGCGCCTCGTCTTTCTTACCTCTTCAGTCTCGACTTCCTTTAAGAAGGGCCTCGATGCCAATCCAATGTTGGCTAGCCAGAACTGCGGGGACAACCTTGACTTCAACCTCTCTGGATAAAAGGAATTAATACCTCCCCCTTCCAGGCCTAAGTACGATGAAAAAACTCTTTCCCAATCCGTTCGGTCTAGTGAAACTCTGAACTCCTCTTACCGTCCTGCCTTCGCACTTCTTTCTTCTATTGATTTATAGCTTTGAAGCCAACCCAAAGATAGATAGAGAAACCTGCCTTTAGGTTTTCATTACTTTCCTTCTTTTGCTGTGAGTGCTAGAAGTACTAATCGCTTTCTTCTTTGTGATTGCCTTTATGAACTAATAGAGTTCTTCCTTCCATCTATGACGATGGGTAGTTAAATGCCTGAGTTAGTTTAGTCAGGATAGTAGTTATCCTTTTGCCTTTGATCTACGACCAACCTCATGTAGTCATGCTTTAAATAGGTTAGGTAGCTATCATGAGTCTGACCGTCCTCCCGTGTAGTGATGGATGCTATCGAAGAGTGGAGGATCAACGATCTATTTTTGTTAGTAGGCGCAGAGTCCGAAGTCTGAGCCGTAACAGGGTTGATGTGCAGAGGGCAAAAAAAAGAGTGATTGAACAGTAATTAATTCAAATTGAAAGCAAGGTATCAAGTTCCAAGAGAAGAGTCAGGAGGCTCTGGGAAGTCCAACCACGGTCAAAAATAATGGTGTGGCGTCCCGTGGGACAACTCTTGCTTGTGTGACGAAAGAAGCCAACTACCAGTCAAATTCCAACCTCCGGTTCCCTGTTCTTTGTCCGGTTTCGTATCGGTCAACCGGGTACTTATCCTCTTGACCTTTATTCACCTTGTGCGAGATCGGGAGTCAAGCTTGCTTTGCCCAAAGCCCAGGGGAGAATAGGTTGCAGGATGGGTTGAAAGAGAACGAATCCATTAGACGGGTACGGATGGATTAACCACCGAAAGCTATAAAAGACCAAACCCAAGGAACGAGAATAGAGACTTAGATGCGCACCAAAGCTATGATATACGCGAAGAAAGAGACTTCCAACAGGAAAATGAGACCGAACAAACCCACGAATGGAGCCAGGAAAGCTATGATAGGGGATATGAAAGAGACCTCGGTGCGCACGATGAGACTGAACCTACTCCACTGTCCCACGAAAAGTAGAAAAGCGCTTTCCCAAGGGATGAGACTGAGGATGAGCGGTAAAGGAATGGGGTGCTAATCGATTAGCGATTAGATTCGACGCCGTGGGTGGGAAAACCCGTGAACCATGAGTCCTTTCGGGAGAGAAAGTTGAAGACAAAGGGAGAGTCGTAGAGGTTGAGCGCACTTCGGATGAACTGCTAAATGAATGGAGATACCTCCCAAACCAAAGCGGAGCGATCCTGCCTTGGTTGGCTCATTAGATGCTGAGAGTACAACAAGCCCTGCGCAAGGGCTGAGCTGATCCCTCCCGCTCGTGGGCATACGGAAAATAACCAACCTAGAACTGCAGATGACTCCCGCTCTTCACCCCCGATCCTGACACCTGACCAGGAAAAGGCTTTTAGCCAAGATGCTTACGAGAATAGGGGCTAGATGCAAAGTCGAAATCAAAGGTTGATTCACCTGAGAAGGTCTAAATATACCTATAAAAGTCTTGACGTATAGAGCGAAGGGAAAGGATGTACCGACCAACCTAAACCGGGTTTAGCGGTCCCATCTTTCTCGGCTGAGGGGAAAGGCTGTCCAGAAAAAAATAAGAGGACGGGGGGACGGACTCTCGGGTTTCATGTTTGCATGGATGGGCTAGAAGTGAGAAAGAAAGCTTAAGTTGGGGCATGGAAATGATAAGCTTATCTGGAATTTAGACAGCAATGGCAGATTCAGTATTCAATCAGCTTGGAACTTATTGAGAGATAGAAAACCTGCAGTTCTGTGGCACAAGATTGTGTGGGGTAAATTTGATTTTACAGGGTTTGATTTAATTACTTGGCTGGCTATGAGAGATCGTCTCATGACAAAGGTTAGACTGAAGATCATGGGGCTTTGCAACAATGTTACTTGTGTTTTGTGTAATAAGGCAGATGAAAGTGTGCACCATTTGTTCTTTGAGTGTGATTTTAGTCAGTTGATTTGGAGAAAACTGACGGATGATCAAGTACCGGCTCTGACCAAGGTAAAGCGCTCTTATAGTCCACTCCGACCACTCCCTTTAAGTCGTTTGACTTCGGCTCTCAACCAGTGACGTCCAGTCTGCCTAACAATCGCAGATCCTATAGTCTACTATAAGTACCCTGTTTATCCAAAAGTGGGATCTTTTCTCCTGAGAAAGATGAGTCTTAAGAATAGGCGGATAGCTTGATCGAGAAGAGGGGAGAGCAGTTCCCGTTTTATTGGTTCTATTTAAGTAAGCCGGGTAGGCATGGGCTACAGGTGACATACGAATAGGGCCCGTGATCCTATGAATTAGCTGAATCCCTGTCTGGTTGGTCAAGTTATTCTTACAAAGGACCCCGGAACAATCAATATAGAAAGCGGTTTTCGCCCTACGCTCAAAGAGCCAAGCATGAAAGAAGTCACTCAATTGAAACAGAGTGCTTGCACCGACCTTAAAGTCTCAACTGGCCAAAGCGGGTCCCTCTTCATTCCGAGGTTATCTGGTTACTCTCTCCGATAGCACTCTTAGCCAAGGTTTGCTTTGCCCCCTCGGTCTTTCTCTCACCCAGTTAGTTCCAGGAGGGGCTATTTTGTCCATTCAAAGTCTCGATCGAAGCAAGGTCAGGTCAGCATGAACTCGACCAACGGGAGAGGATCCACTCCACTTATTTTTTCCTCATCAACTGACACTAGCTAATGAGAATGATAAAAAGGGAGCTAAAAGGTTGTAACTAAACCAATCGCAAACAGATAGAGGTAGGTTGTAGCATCAGAATCGGACGAAGCAGACGGAGAGCTGAAGCATAGATCTGTGAAATCAATAGGCAAGTGAACCTAAAAGGATTACAAGGCGCATTCTTTCCAAGGTCTGAAAGAAAAAGCACGTTAGTGAAAGGCTAGCCTTATTACTTGATGAATATTAATACCTGCGATCGCTGTCAATGTCATGTTCTTGGTCGATACCCCTTTCTCAACCCAGGCAACTCTTCTTTAGAGACTTCAAGATAAGGTTGGCAAAATCAACTATACGAGCCAGGTAGGGCTGAAAGAAGTCACTCGCCTGTGGCTGGTGAGGAGGCAGAAGTAGTTAATTGGCAGGGAGCGGAGGAGTGAGACTAAGAAGGTGTTCGAAGTACTCGACCAGCGGGAGAATAAATAGGAGTGATCTGAAAGAACTCGATCGAATGCTAATAAGAAAGGAGTGGAGCGCAGCGGCACGACAACTATGGAAGGCCAATCCCAGCCTGCGTCAATTGAAAAAGAAGTACCTTTCTCAGACTATTTATCAGAGGGCGGACCTGGTGCTGGAATGTTAGCACCTTGCCTCACTCAGTCAATATTGGACTTGGCCTACACTGCTAAGCCCGTTTCCTTACTATAATAAGAAGTCTTTTCTTAGCCGGGGGAAGAATTCACTCTACGGGTGGAAGGAGAGGTCGGAATGAACTCGACTGATAAGGTTCTGCTCTGACTAAACTTATTCCCTTTACAGGAGAAGAATAAGAGAAGAATAAGGGGTCTCACATACGGGGTACCAATTATAAGGTCGGGCCATCAGTACTAACTTTCTTCTTTCCCAAGCGTCTATTCTATGAAAGGAACGGATTAAGACGAGCAGGTCATGATTAACTCGTGGGGAATTGGCTTGCATAACCGATCACCAGCCTTTCGTTCTTTTCATCCTTCAAGCTTTGAGAGTAGATGAAGAATTTCATTGCCTAATATGTGCACCCCTGAATGAGAGAGGAGCCAATGTCCCGGGTTTGAATGAGAATCGGGTGGGCAAGGAGAGTGTCTGTTGATCCTGAGCTTTGTTAGCTATATGCAACTACTTTCTCTGTGCCTACAGTACCTGCGTCTCGTAATGTAGCAGGGTATAATTACAGTTCAGGAACTGGGGTTTCATCGCGTCAGTGTTTTCCTGATCAAAAGAAGGGTTGCCATGGCCGCACTTCTTACTTTCAACAGAAAGATAAATAAGTAGATACCGTCTAAGAGAAAGCCTGTCAATAGGGTCGACCAACCAGTCAAAAGTCAAGACGGGTGGCTTGGTTCATCACTCGGTGAAGCACCCTGGGAATAGCTAGATTGGATGCAATATCCACCCGGGCATGAAATCCAACAATCCATTTCATATGCTGCGAGACTGCCTTTCTCTGTCTATGGTCCCGAATCGGTTGGAAAAGATAGATGCTGTGGTGGCTTTCTACTTCCCAAGCTTATAGAGTCCTGAAGGAGCGAGCGAGAAATGAAAGACTAGCTGACAGACCTACGTCACTAGCAAGGTGATCGTTCCGATACGAGATGTTGTCGGCTCAGGGGGACTTTACTTTTTCTTGTACACGCAGAAAGGAGAGACCCTTATTCAGATCTATCCAAAAAGCTCCACCTGCGGATCAAAGTCTAGATTCCGAATTGAGCTTTCGAGGCTCGTATTTTGCACAACGGATCCTTTATGGATATGGATCTTTTTACATCGCTGGGGTTAGGTGGATGAACCCGCCTTTCTTTTCTTATGATTAGAGGGAAGGATCACTCGTAAATGCAGCCGTTCTCTTATATACGATACCACCAGACGCACCTTGGTACTTCCATCTGCTAATGTATTGGAGTTTTTTCCTTCAAAGCCCGGCCTTCGAATGGATGACCAACCTGCTTCCTTACCTTTCGTAACCTAGCATTCATGATTCACCGAACATGTAAACCTCACCTATTAGTATAGATGGTTTAGTTGGTCAACCATAGAGATGGAGCCCGGCCACATCCTTTGAAATGGAATGCTTGTTTGGAACAGCCAGATATTGGGATGGGAGACGTGCCAAGAACAGGCATATAGTGTGGATGGCTCTAAGCGCAAGACTCCGCACTTAGTTCGAGGCGTACATGTCTGCAAAGATCAAAACTATGCCTTTTACGACTTCGTCCTTATGGAAGATCTGGAGTATGCAGCCCTAAAAGGGCTTTCCACCATCAGGCCTTTTGAAGTCGGAAGAAAGGGAGGTAAGAATTCAAGGCCGGAGAGTCTTCTTCGAATTCGTTACCCCGCCAAGAAGCTCGAGGATCAGGCAACTCAGACAAGAAAAGGAGGCCATCGATGCTATGATATCCAGCATCAAGGACGAAATCCCAAGACTGAGAATTACCGAGCAGCTGCCCACTTCTACTAAGGTTCCTCGTCTTAAGGCGAAAATAGAAGAAGTCCGCGAGAGTTTTGAAAAGACGGTCTGTTCCCTTACCCCTTTGGCTTTTTGGGAACGTCACACGTGGGAAGCACTTCGGCTACCTTATCGCAAGGGTTTCGACGAAAAAAAGCATCCCCACTAAATCTTAAGTTTAGATGCCCGAAGATCGTCGAAGGTTGAATCAGGAATAAGTGGGTGATTTCTTAAGGGCCTAATTAGGCCTTTTAAGAGTCCATGGTCCAGCGCTGCAAAATACATACGTCAATAAGAGAAATGAGCAAGAAAGGGGAATGCCAAGGTTAGTGATCAACTAGAAACCCCTTTCAGAGGCCCTCCAGTGGATTAGGTATCCCCTACCTAATCGACAAACACTTTTTCGTTCGTAAGCACTGAGCGAGCCGCCTTGTCTACGAAGCTTCGCTGCTTCTCCTGGTTGCCTTCTTTTCTTTCGTGCTTGCTTATGGCAGGCCCTTACCGAGGGGTCGTATCCACTCAAGAGGGCTTCCTCTTTCGACGCTTCCGATGCTTGGTCTTCTGAGGAGTTAGGGGCTAAGTATGAAGCGATTAACCAACCTTCTTTGTCTTTGGAAGGGCATTACTATGAATTATGTTTCCTGCCTAAGTGGAGCCAAGATTCTTTATTTTATTCCATTAGGCTCCTTAACTGAATTGTTTTGTTTTTACTATCTTTAATATCTTATTAAAAGAATAGAAAGGGGCAACTTGTCTTAGGCTGGTACTACTTCCTAGCGCGCGAAGAACTACCAATTATCCATTTTTAAGACCTTTCAATGTACCCCCTCTATATATATAAAGGTGGAAGCAAAGCAGGGCGAGACGAAGACTAGGCTCGTCAGATGACATAAGACCATGACACTAGCTTTCATTACCTCAATAACGGAGAAAGTTCCACTTGGTCCGAGAAAGCAGGAATTTCAATGAAAATCTGTGGGTGATTCGGGGAGAGCCAGCAACGAGATATGAGACGTGTGCGCAGTTCCCATGTTGACAAGACCCCGAAACCAAGGGATTGACCCGAAACAAGCCAAACGATTCCTATCCCTGCCTATCTGCCGTCACCTTCCTCCTTCCCTTTTTAGTCCTATTGCTCGGTCAGGGTTTCCCCATTGCCGAAGATTCCTCACTGCTGCCTCCCATCGGGAGTAGGGACCCTGTCTCAGTTCCCTTGTGGCCATTCACCCTCTCAGGCTAAAGAGTCAAGATAGCCCTTGCCCTCTAATACATGTCACATTGGATTTGCTAGTATTCCTACGGGGCTTAGTATTCCGAAGAGTCATCCTAATCCATGTTGCTATGGAACTTACCTTAGTGTCCATATATTGTCGCGGGAAAAAGGCGCTCAGATGCGCTTACAGTCTTATTACTATATCCTACCAGAGGACTCGAGGGGCCTTTCGGCGCCAGAGCCATAGCAAGACCAGAGCACTCTGGAAGAGTTTTCTTGAAATCTTTTCTAACCATTGATAAGATCTAGACAAAATACGAGATGACACGACGTCGAAAGTCAACCTGATCGGTTTCTCTCCGAAAGGAATCGGAGATACTTTCTTCTTGTCTTGACTTTTCTCTATTCGTTGAGGTACTTCTCACTCTAAAGAGGATGTAACAAGTCCTTCTTTCCAGTCCGCTAGCAGTCCATGCCTAACAGTCTTCGCTCGAGTCCAATCCCTTGTTGTCATAGATCGGGTGAATGCCCTTTCCTTTAGTTGCCCTTTCAGTGGAGTAACCCAAAGCGAGTCTTGCAGGTCTAGTCACATACCCCTATCGTCTTATGTTGCAGTGGGCGAAGTGTTACGTTTCATGCCAAGATCTTTGAACTCTTCTTCCTTTTGTAGCCCCATCCAATCGGTACATCTCATTGTCGGGTATTCCGTATGTCTCCTTTTCTCTTGGAAAAGCTTCAAATATGCTGAAGCAGAGAGGCAGGCAAAAACTCGAGTGACTCTTCTAGCGTACAGAGCTTACTTAAAATGCTGACCTAACATAACTCGCTGACGGCCGCAGGTCTAAATGTCTGTCTGGTTGAAGACGTTCACATGCCTTTCTCTGTCCTTAGGGGCATTTTAATTTGAAAGAAAGACTTTGATCTTTGATTATGGGTTCTGTATTTAATAGGCTTGTACGTATTGCCATTATGGAATTAGTCCTTGGCTTAAAACATGAAAGAAAGGAAACGGATAGAGTAAGTCAAGAAAGTCAATCTGAAGAGTCAAGGGATCAGGCGCTTTAAGATGAGTTGACTAGCGAATAGCAATTGAACTGAGAGAGGAGAGAGCGGTGTCTTGACCGAAAGCGGACTTTCTCTATTAACGAGAGATCCCATTGAACGCGAATCCCTTGTTCAATCCAACATCCCTCAAACTTTGGCTTCTTCCATTCCTCATACCTAGCCGAGTTCAAATGGCTTCCGCACCTTCCTTCTCTTCTTTTCTTAGCGAGGAATAGCCCATTATCGACACGGTAAGTTCACTTCAAACAAGTGAAATTCATGCCTTACCTTTGTCAAGGCCTTCGGCTTTTTAGCGTCCCATGAGGCCTAGTGTGAGTATAACGATTTAGTTGCTTTATAATAGCCAGGGTGTTGTTACGTAACTGTTATAAGATAAGTCCTTCAAGCCGCCCAATCCTCAAGAGCTGGGTACTACGGTTACTGCTGTGACTGACGACTTTGAGGATGCAACCATTCATGCTGATCCGGCTAAGACAGTAGGGTCTGCTTCTCTTGGACCGTCGGTGGGTGTGGGTATGAAATCCGTTGAGAATAAAGTGGATTCGTGCAGCTCGGCTACTCAGAACTGAAATGCCTCGGAGTTTTTTGACGAAGACCAAGCGGATTCTGAGGATTAACCACAGTCCGTAGGCCTCACATTCGATTGATAGGTCTCAACGGATCTCCTCGGGAAACGGGTTCAGATAGCACTTTTTCCAGCGGAGAGGGATAGTACCAGGGTTTAGTTAGAACCGCAGCTCACGAAGTAGCATTTTGAGAGTCCCAAGGCCCCTATTGACATAGAGGTTGAATATACAGCATGGAATGGAGCGAACCCTTATTAACCTTATTAAGACGATGATTTCGACCCTTATCTTTCTATTGAGACTAATTCAAAATACTCTTTTACAGAGGCAACCACTATCAGGTTAGTAGCGGAACGAGCTTTCTCTAATAAATTTGAAGCTACATCTATCTCATTGAGTATGGCTATAGGATAGGGTACTAAAAGACTGGGGCGAAGATATGGACCTACGTGACGTGTATAAGATCATCTTCTATTTCAATCGGATATGCCCCTCCTTTATGATCTGCCTTTCTCAAGCAAGTGTTCTAGCCCGCTCAGGGGAAAGGCGTATGGAGCCTTCGGCTCTTGTCTTTCTTCGACCCTTGGGTCCTTCAACCAAGGTCTTATTCCTGTAATAGAGAGAGGGAGTCTTTGACTCCTTTTCTTTTAGTGGAGTCCTTGGGACTTCCTGCCCTACGGAAGGAATGGGCCTTGGGAAGGAGTCTTCCGATCTTGGATCCTCGGAGTCGTTGACTCCTTCTTTGCCCTCTTCCTTGAGACCTTGACAGGAGGATCTCTTCCTTCCATAGGACGGTGTGCTTGGACACCTTGCGCCTTCGGCTCCTTGGGGAACCGTAGATCTTCCAGTTCCGCCTTCCCGCCTTCGTTGTACTTTAACATTGCCCAAGGGCCATACAAAGGAAGGTCTTATATGTGTCATGTCTTTTCCGGGACACCTCCGAAGGAGGGGAAAGCGTACACCTCCCCTCTCCCTACGGTAAAGGCCCTCGTACAGTTCCGGGCTTACCACTATAAATATTCCACATCCGATACCCTTAACTGCCCCTGGGGCCTTGATTTAATACTTCAGGGACATCGAAAGGAGTTTATATAGAGGTACTTGGAACCAGGGGAACTCGAAATACAAGGGCTCGAACACTTCTTAATCCCCGTACCCAGGGTGCCTTCGGCCCCCCTCCCTTGGAGCATGGGGAATTCCTTAGGTCAATACTAATAACCAATTTCCTATCAGCTTTCCGTATCTATAAGAGTCCGGGAAAGCACCAAGGAAAGGTATTATTATAGGACCATGGGGCCATACCTAATATCTCCTTCCCCTCTACCTTCCACATCTAATAGTCCGAGAAGGCACCGGGGAAGGCACGATGAAAAGAGATGCTAATACCCTCTTTCCTTTCCACTCTTAATAGTCCATGGAAAGCACCAAGGACTCCACTAACCAAAAAAGGGTCGTCCTTGTCTCTCTTGTCTCTTTTCAAGAGACCCCAGGGGTCCGGTGTGACCTTATAACAGGCACACTCTATTTCCCCTCTTTGTGACCATACCCTTCTGGGGAGATAGCAGCGGATACAGATTTACCAAAATCAAAGTCGGGTACTGAGGCAGAGGCAGATAAGGTTCCATGGAAGGAGAATAAATGGAAATAAAAATCATAAAAGGTATGCTCTAATATGGTATAAATAAAGGGACTTTTAAGCGTCTGCTATATGGCGAATAAAACCAGCCGGGGACTCAGAATGATGAAAAAGTAGAATTGACGGACTCCTATCGGTACCATGATGTGTGCTGGACTGAGCCAAGTTCAAGCCCCCAGAACTGAGAGCAAGAGGAAGACGGAATTTGCCAATGTCACGGAGAATAGAGTACTTACGTACCAAATGGTTATGGTCTCACACATGCTTTGAGACGCGTGGGCCGATCGTGAAATTCGCACAATGTCGATGGCTGAAAATGAAAGAAGGGATCGCTCTTTTCCAGGACCTGTCCTCTAAGGTAGTTTTGGTTCCGAAATGGATGGTGAAGGCGCAAGACGTACCTTCTTGTTGTAATTTCCAATCCCTGCCTTTGCCTGAGCTTATCGGGCTAAGCGCTTGTGTACCGAGGCTAGTTGCATGGCAGATAGAGGAGGAGCATTAGTCTTTTTAGTGAGGAGCTGAAAGACTAGAGGTTTGATTACAAGACGAAGAGAAAGGTATAGAAAGAAGCCCGAAGTCTGCAATATCCACATCTTAATCAACAGACTCAGCAGCAGGTAAGGGGCGAGCACAAGATAGGTTGAAATGGTTCCAATCCTCGGGGGAGGAAAACGCAGAGATTGGTGCCAGGAGGTTAGTTTCTGCTTCAGCCAAGATAAATATAGTTAAAGATTCATGCTGGGGACTCTGGAGGCGCTAAAAAAATTCCAATACACATGCCGTATAAAAATACCTCTAAGAGCAGTGAAGGGAACTTATTTCTGGTGGGTCGAATGTGGTGCTTGGAGATTTTAACACCGTCCGCTATCAGGCGGAAAAGGTAGGTGGTAGGTGGTAATTGCATTTATCTCTCGTGGCTGGCTTGATGTCAATTCTTGCTTTGATGATTGTAGACTTGTCGATTGCCAAGCATCAGGAAATTGTATATCTTGGAGTAACCATCAAGATGAAGAGGACCTAATTTTCTGCCGGCTAGATAGAGTGCTTGTAAACGTTGAATGGCTTAAGGTCTTTCAGGCCAGTAACACCTGTTACATCAGCTCAGGTATTTCCGACCACGCTATAAAATTTTCACTTTCGTACTCACGGGATCAAAGTCTTTTCGGTTCTCTAACTACTGGGCAACCTCAACCACGAAGGTGGAATCTATTGTTTCAAAGGTCTGGTCTACGTCTAAAAGAGGGTTTCATAATGGCATAGAAATTCTCTGTAATATAGTGTCAAGTAGTTGGTCAAGTCTTCCTTTCACTGGCACAGCAGGCTGTGGGATTTGGTAATTCCTTGTACAGTGGTGGCACTGACTATTCTGGCCTGTCACTTGGACATTCTAAGTGTAGGGACTTGGACAGTCACTAGGCTGGTTATTCCTTGCTTGACAAAAGAGAAGGAAAAGGAAAGTACTTTCAGAGAAGAGTTTACTAGAAAGCACTGGAAGGGAATCGCTTTCCTATCTCTAAAAGGAAGGACAGGATTCCATCGAACGGAAAGCCTTCAAAAGCCTTATTAGCGAGAGTTTTGACTGGTAGTAGTACTTCCGAGGAGCGCTTTAACAGGACTTCCGCTTACAGAAAATAGGCCTACGAAAGAAAAAAGCCTACGAGATTCACTCATAACAGAAGGGATTACCCGCCTATCGTGCTAATAATAAAAAGAGCACCTTATAGTCAAGTAATCAAGGTAAGTAAAGCGGGACCGAAGCATTAACCAAGCAAAGGCTACTGAAAAACGATGAAGCAAACAACGGCTAACAGAAGAGCGGCATCCGGTTTCCATGCTTTTAGGGCCGATAGAAGGGTATTTCCATGATGGAGTGCTCCCTGAAGGGTAAGGTGAGGTGGTTGATGGGGTTAGTTCTTATGCCTGTGAGGCGGCTGATGAGTACTCTTGTTAATAACTATAGAGCAGCTTTCGAAACTCTTTCAATCTTTACTTCCCGGCAAGCAACTCTCGTAAGCTAGGAGTGAAATACCTGACTTCAAGCTAGTTCAACGCTTCTTCCGGCCCGACCCCTGGTTTAATCTAAATAGATTATTCATTTGTGTTTGTATAATTATCGTTTAGGGAAAAGGTAGGCAGGATGAACTGACGGATGTTGTGGTCTTTCCTTGAGTTTACCACTATCACGATCGCCTTACCAATATAACTCTCTCTTACTTAAATGAGTGGGTCTGTTAGCCCTTTATCTTCGAAGTGAGACCTCATGGTAGAGAGAGACGGGCGTATGGAAATTTGATCGTGATTGCCTGTGGTTCTATGATTAGATTATCCTTATCCCTATAAGGGGGATGAATGGTTTAACTCATTCAAGGAGAGCTTAGGTCTCTGAGGGGATTAGACTTGCTTTCTGCTCTTGTTCAAACACTGCTATTTCCGCGGGGCGAACCGTATTTCTAGTTTTTAATACAGCTCACTGGAAGCAAGCTACGGCTCGAAGGCTTTATGGCGCGCTTTCCGTTTTATCGCTTCTCTCTACTCGTCAACCCATAGGCCTAGGAGCAATAGACTGAAGAGGTACGGCATCTGTAAAGTCAGTAACAAAGGGAGAAGGAAGAAAAGCCAGGGGCGAAGAGGTATATAACACCTCAACGAAGGCCACTCCTTAAGCAGCAAAACAGGACTTTCGGTCAGTTCAAGTACAAACTTTTCTTTTGATGAAAGCAGGTAGCTATTTACAGACTGACTCATGGAACGCCAAAGACAGTTTTAGACTGATAACCCGACATCTTTTATTTAGAAGAGTGAAATTCCTTGTAATGTGTTTGTTGATCTAAGGCGAAAGCGAAGAACAGTGGATTCTACATAAGATCAGGACTGTAAGACTCACTCTTTCCCTTGAAGTATCTCTCTGGTGAGGAAGATTTGATTCAATCTGCTAAGCTGTTTAGATTGTCTTTCTTACTCTGGCAGGGAAGAATGCTACTTACCCGACAGGTAAAACCAAAGAAGTAGGAATAAATCCAGTAGAATCTTTATTACAAGTGTAAAATAGAATACCAGTTAGCCTTCTTTCAAGAACTCTATAAGACTATGAAAGGCGCTAAGCCAGTTAAAGACAGAAGGAAGATTTGCTTCTACTGGTCGATTCAAATCCTTGTTGAATGCTTTCACCCTCTTTTTTTGAAAGGAAAAATCTCTACAGTCAGTCTTCTCTTTTATTACAGGTGTAAAGATCAGATCAGGGCGTCAAACCCTCTATCGGGCTAAGGAAGATAAACTGAAAGTTGTGGATCTAAAGCATGCAGCCTGTCTTATTTGGCTCACCCCTAACTATCTTTTTGAACTTCAGCTGTATCGGACTAAAACGGGGAATTCTGCTATCTATCCGCCGATGACTGAAGTTCAAAGCATTCGCTCTCCGTTTGGTCGGACAGGAGTCTGCTTTCGAAGCATCTGGTTTTTGTTTTATACGTTAGCCAATAAGTCAGTTCATTTCCACTTTGAAGACATCTTAACAGAAGAAGAAGATCTGATCGAATCTTTTACTACTTGATATCGACTTGCTTGCTAAGACTTCCCAATTAGTGACGTATGTCTCAGTGCTAGCAAGCAATGTCTATGAATTACTTTCTTTAACATAATAGATATCTTTCCTCAGAGCAGTCGGTCTGTGATCTTTTTCGGGGGTGTTTACACGCGCGAGGCTTTGCTGCTGCTGGAGTACTTCTATAGGATAGGGTTAGCCGGCGAAGATTCCTCTTTTTTGATGTGCGCCTTGAAGCAGGGAAAGACTGAGTCTTACTGTTCTTTAAAGCTGGCTTAGTGCCGAACACTCCGATATCCCGATTTCAAAGACCAACCAATCCCTAACCCAGACCCGACAAGTCGACCTACTCGTTCACGCTCATTCGACCTTCTTCTATGTTAGATTCTAAAGAAAAGCATCCAAGGTAGAAGCTTCAACATCGGTTCAGCTGCTCCCTGGGCTTGGAGTTGCTCTTGAATCTTTTTAGTGAAGTATAATAAGGAAGAAGGCCTTGCTGGAGGAAGAGCTAGCCTAAACGAAGGGAAAGATCCCACATCCGGTCAAATATGGATAGAAATTCATCCCTGCACGACCGATGACTTAGTCTCCTTCTACGCTTCGACTCAACCACCTACCTAACTTCAACGAAAAGATCCGATAGATAGCAGCTACCGGGTTTGGTACCTTCACCAATCACGGTCTTTCATCGTCTAAGTCCGTCTACTATGTTCTCCAAGCTTGACTAATAACTAAGAAAAATAGAAATATATGCAGGCCTTTACTTTAACAGTAGAATGCAAAGTAGGTTTTTCGCATTCTAACGTCAAAGGATTGTCAAAGTCCATTCCATTGGGAGACATCAAAGACGTGAACTTATCGAAGCACATATTCCACCTTTCCTATCTCAAATTTGCTTTCTCTGGTGCAAACTCACTCTCTTTCCTATTAGTAGAAGAGTTAGAAAATTTTGAAAGACAAGAAGTATGCCACCTTCAGGACGATCAAAGTTGCATCTTCAAGTCAAACGAAAGTACGAGATTCACTTTAGTCTTCCATAAGGTATCAAGGCATCCAAGGAAGAACGGGCCTAGCTTCGAGTCTTGTCGGAACCGTAGTTGGCATTCAACCTCGGCTTCACTTATAATAAGTCAATTTCCCATGTGCTCACCTTCCAGCTCTAAGCCTAGTCCCTACTGATGCCTATTTCTTTGGTCTCATTCTGTCAAACTACCAACGGATTCGTTACGAACACTAAGGCAAACAACGTATTTGTGTGCATCGCATTCGTTGATGGTTGCAGCTTCTTCTCCCGTTATGCACCAGGGTACGAGTCAGGCTTTCCGGGACTGGCTATCTCGGTGGGATTTTGCTCCTTATTTCGTTCACTCAGGGCTTTCGCACCTTGGATGGAAATTTTCATACCGCTGAACCCGGGCTTACCTTTTCAGCCCGGATTTCGCGTCACCTTCTGGAACTAGTCCCAGTTTCGGGTCCAGGCCCTATTACGCCAACAGCTCCCACTCGCGGGACATATGCGTTATTAGGATTTTTTTCATCAGACACCAAGCTTCGCACCCCTGTCAGCCCTAAACCGGATATTTAGTCATGTCTATTTTTTAGGCTTTGAGGTCTGCGACGCCTGACGAGCGAGGATTGGGCGAACTTAAATCATCATACCTTTCGCTTCTTCTGTCAGCTAATTCAACAATGTCAGCTATTGCCCTTGGGCTTGGTTCCGTTCAACCATCTTCCCTTGAAAGAAGCAAGCCTTAATGCAAGCACTAAGTAAGTTTGACTACTTTATTGAAAGTCAAGTCGATTTCTTCTTCGGAACCCAGGCGCCCCCCTTCTTTTGGTCTTCGTGACCTCCGATAAGGAGAGCGGACTTTTTAGGCAAACCGTATCAGTCACTATTATCGTCGAACTAGGTAGACTTTGTTTAATTTATATACATACCATGATTCTAAAAGATTTATTTAATAGTGCTGAGAAGGTCCCTTTTATGTCCTGGCTTTGTGTGTTTGAACACACTCGGCGATTCAAGGGATTACTCCTGTCAGTTCCTTTCATCGTCTCTGCGGTCCTTTCATGTGAAGTCGGACTGGCTGCTGTTGATTTCTCGAGAAAAGTTGTTGGCATGGTACGAAGGGTATGCTTTTCACTGCATTATATTTCAAGCAGTGTGGAGTAAGTCTTCAGAGATATTACTCTGGTTCTTATTCCAAGCATGATTCACTTTCTGTACCTGTGTCTTTAACCCGGTCAGGACTTCAACGAATCATGCCAATTATGGTTCGTAGAGCCATAAGGAAGCATGATGATAGGGCAGGGTCAGAATTTCTCTTTCTTGGTTTGGAGCAGCAAGGTTAGTTGAGTTGGCACAACGAGTTAGACGGGCGACTTTTCAATCTATTGTTACTCCTTCCAAAGATATATATTCTGTAGCCCATATCTTCCATAATCTCTTCATAGCCGGTATGACTAGTCAGGCATACTATTGAAAGAGACTCCGACCCGTCCTCTGTTAATCGAGGATGCTACCGAGATCCTTTTCTATGTAGGACTTCTATGCGTCAGATTCTCAATGACTCTGCGAGCCGCTTTTTCACGATTTACTTTTTGAAGATACTTATATCGACGCAAGCTTGAACGCATTACTCTACTACCTCACTGACTTCTGATCATTAGGAGGGGCATGGCTCCACTTGTCAACTACCTATTAACTTATTTATTCCTTTGGTTGTATTATAGACCCCCAGGTTATCTGAACCACTTGTTGATCCACTGCTCTTCTAGGCGCAGGTACGCCGCTGCATTATCCAAAGCTTCCCCGTTGGACTTAACGTCCCTTCTTACTAGTCTTAATAACTCTCTTTCTTCATTCTCCCATTGCTAACGCCGCTAGGCGTTGCATTGATTGTTCAATTAACCCGGTGTATCAACTGACCACTAGCCGCACACTCTTGCTTAAGGTACTCCCGTGCTCCTTTCTCCGTTTCAAGCTTGATTGGACTGCTGATTATTATCATACTAAAAAATTCTATTGAAGATGGTTGATACATCACTTCACTTTAAAAGAAAAGAAAGCTGGTAATAATAATCCCTTAAACTCGAGTAAGGGAGAGTCCCAATCATTGCCGATAACAAGCACCTTTTTAAAGAAATTTCTTTCCTGAACGAAGTTCGGAGGTTAGACGAGAGGGCTTACTCCCCCGAAGTTAGCAGGCTCATCTGCATCAAAGCATCTCACCAAAAAGAATTAGCTAGGTCCACCGCCCGCTTACGGGACAAAGGGGATTTCTGTTTATGTGATGAAGTCTTTCTTCCCTTTTGTTGTCTATTTCAGAGGTTAAGATCTATACTTCGAGGTATAAACGAGCACTTTGTTTTCTTTATTTTGTAATAAACTCATTCTGGTCTTGACTAAAAGGATTTACTGACGTTGATCCTCCATCCTGAGATTCATGAGCAATCAATCTATTCAGAAAAAACCTATCTTATTAGAAAAATAGCTTCGTTCCCTCTTTATGCCGTGATGACCAGACTCACTCCACTCGCCTTAGGAGGAGATAAAAGAGGCAAGAATGGCTACTATCAAGTACGTAGTTTGGTTCTTCCAAATGTAAAAAGAGTAGAGGTCTTTTAGTCACCCACTGGTTTGTTAATGAACCAATTGCATCCTTTAAGCAGCCAACGAGCGGGAAACTCCAAGTTTTTTTATCTTCATCTGTGCTAATAGCCGTTTTTTATCTTTCTCTGGTAGTTGTGGTCATGGCCCCTTTTTTTTCTTCGATACATCTTCTCCTTCTGTTTTGGGCCTAACTGCTATGCCTAACCGCCTCAATAGCGCTCAAGTTTTCGTGAAAAAATAGAGATCTACTTCATTATTGGCTCATCGCCGTTCTTCCATACCAGATCGCTGAGTAGAAGCTTACAATTCCTCCATAGTTGGTTTTTCACATGCACGTACACTCGCTGCTTACCTTCTTCAACTCATACCATCCATCCCTGGAACTGAAAGCACATGATTCCGAAAATGCTAAGTCTATCCCTAATGAGTGTAACCAGAACAAGGACATTTGGATCAGTCGTTACTCGATCTACTCTTTCAAGCCCGGCGAAGACAACAAGGAAAGGTTCGAAACATTCTATCATCGGCTCGAGAGTCACCTGTAGCGCATAGGCAGTCTATTTCGTGTGAAACTGAGAGTAGGTAAGTCAAGTCATTTCAAGGTGTTGTAGGCCTGTAACTAGAGAGAATTCCAGATAGGAAAAGGAAGAAGTTGATTTGTAAGCAACTTGGCGCTCTAAAAGAAGTTTTGTTTTGATTTCCCTTCCTCGCTTGCTATTTGCTTCGCCGCCTACAGAGACTGAACTTCCATCGCCTGTTAACAACCCGGGTGAGCTACTTACTATGGAAGTGGATCCCTACAGGTTTGCAACTAAAGGCCTTTTCACAATAGTGTTATCTCGAGCCCATCTTCCCCACTTCCTTAAGTGAGTCACTCTAACTATTATTCTATCGTCTTATTATTAGACGTCAGTGAGATTGACGTTCTTTCTTGAATAGAAATCTCTCCAACAAAGAGAAGGATCTCCGTCTTTGTCTTTGATTCTGATAGAAAGGAAAAGCGGAATAATCCTGCCTCCGTGTCTCGTTTGGTGAAAGTTCCCCCAGCCGTTGAGCCTACCCCAAGTTTGATTGAGACACCTCTCCCTCAAATGGTTCGGGTTCCTTCGTTGTATAGCCTTTCTGCTCTACGTTCAATATCTCTTTTTCTGCGCTCCTCTCCTTATCAGTCGTTCAAAAAGAAACCTCTCGTTGTCACGCTTCGCTCCTCTTCCCAGGAATTGACTCAAAGATTAGAGACCGTTCACTCACTTCGCTCCCTCACAATTACTATTTATGTTTGTCTTCCTTCTTGTTTTACTCGCTAAGACCCCCTCCCCTATGTTGATCGAGTGGAGTGACGGAAGAGAGTATGGGCTCATGGCCGAAAGGAGTTTGATTTCGCCTAAAGATCAAAGTAAGAATCTATGAGTGACAGCTCGAAGAAAGGGCCCAACGTCTGGAAAGTGAATCAAACCGGATGGTCCTACCTTAGAAGCAAGGAGAGGGACCAGAGAGAAGCGGTTCTCAGTTGTAGACTATGGGAGCAGCAGTCACAGTGACGTCTTATACAGCCGAACTCACACACCTTAGTCTTTTTTCCACCATCCTCTGCCGTAGCAGAAGCAGCAGCGGTCGGAGACCTAAGAAATGGGCTTTGGGAGGTGGGAAACAAAGATTCTCTTTAGTCAAATAGGCCCTGTAACGAAGTCAAATAGGTAGGCAGTTTTCGAGCGAGGGATGAAATTATCGACTGACAAGGTACGTAGTTCTAAGATGGAAATAAATCAAACTCAAAGTCTGACCTAGGGGACTGCTACCTACTAAGCCGAGCCTGCAGTTGCACAAACTTCAGCTTACCATACTTCTGCAACTGAAATGAATTACAAATGCTGTGGAACCTGTCGAGGCTGGTCAAGATCAATAGGCCAATATTCCTTCTGTTTGTGTAAATTGACTCAATCTATGGAGTTCTTTTTCCCTCCGGCCAGCGGGGCAGTTAGAGTCCGTCCCTGATCTCAACTAGCACTAGCCTTCGTGTTAATAAGTGTAACTGAACGTCAGCTAAAGGCACGTAGTTACTCGAGCTAAGCTATAGGGTCTATGTTAATAGAGCTCGACTGTAAGTAAAGGAGAGGAAGAAACTTTATCTCCAGCTCAATCACCAGCACGTAAATAGAATATATTCCACTTCTATGCTCTATTTCGATTTCTTGTTTACTCCGTTCCACTCGCTTGTGAGCTCGTTTGGGAAGCGTTATCATTCAACATGCTTTCTTAGCTGGAAATAGAATGATACTGATTCTCTTCTTATTACAGCTTAAGTGCATTTTCTATATAAGATAGAATATAATGCATGCTTGGAAGTTAGGTTACTCTAAAGGATTTTCTTAGGTGCGTTAAGCTTATGAGGACTCGCTAACCTTACTCTTCCTTATCCAGTGAAAGATTCATTTTTTGAGTTACGACCGACCGGACACAGATAAGCCTGAGATTCCTAAGAAGTCAGAAGCCGGATAAGCTACTCTTTCTATTAGAATACTAGCCGTCCCAGCTTCATCTTCAAAGGTGGGTTTTGAAGGATAAGCAAGACGGGGATTAGTAGAAATACTATATATAGATTTCTCTTTAAGTGCATTACAGTCCGATTGAGATCTCAGGGGCAAAAGAGCCCTACAGCAGGATTGAATTAGCTTCCTCTTAAGATTGAGCCGAGCGGAGAAGTATAAACCAAGGAAAGGAGCGGAGTAGCACTCTTTATGGCTTAAGTTCGAGCCCGTCAGCCTACTAAGAGAACAGGAAGTCCGGAAGTTAGAAAGAGGTTCTTTTCCTTATCCCTTCTATTCACTTACTACACCCTGATCCGGGGACTATAAATGAAGATGAGACCTTAGAAGCGTCACTAAAAGCCGTCAATGCGTAGTGCCAGTATTTCATTCTTTTTCGTCTTTCTGTAACTTATTTTGAAATCAAGTCATGAGATTGAGCTGCCTGCAAGCCTTTCTCTTTAGTAGTTACCCAGCCGCCTAAAAGTAAGTATAGCCTTTGATTCAATGCCAGTAGGTAAGTCAGGTGGTCTTCTTTCTAGGCTTAGAAAGTAGTAGGCTAGAGCAATTAATCAGTCCGAAGCAGGAGCCGGAGCTTCCTCTTTGCTGTCTTTCGGAAGATGGACTTAATAGACGAAATTACTACAGTTGGGATCTCCCCATCCTTTAGTAGCGTCAGTCAAGTTTCAGCCTAAACCAGTCTAATCTCTCGGACAACTGGGACTCCCAAAACATCATAAAATAACCCGCCCTAAGCCTTAAGAGAAGAGAAGCCAAATTATATAACTCCAAAATCCCTTCTCATCCTAGTCCCTGTGATTCACTTCCCACGCCATGTGAATCTATTCACTGATCAGGGAACAGACGGAGTAAGTTGATCTCTTAGTCTTGACTTCTAAGCATGTCCCAGTTCTCAGAGAAGCCGGAGATTCTTCTGTCTCTTTGATTGCAATCCGAGGAAAAGGTAACCCGGGTAAGAAACTAATAAGGCTTAGACCGAAGGGACTAAATGACATAGATGAGAAAGTCAATCCTTCACAAGGCTACTAATCTTTAGAGTGTAATTTGTGTTACTAATCTTGACAGTAGCATTTTTCCCCAGCAAGCATCAATTGTTCACGTCTGTGATTGAGTTGAGAAGTAAGAAAGATTGAGTTGGGGCCGAAAGGCCCTTATCCTATTGAATCAGCTACTTTATCCGGATCCGGGAATTGACTGAGGAAAGATAAGCCGTACTTCTGTCTGACGATTGAGGTTTGAAGCCTATTTCCCGTACTTTATACAGAGCGGGGGAAGTTGAAGATTATGAGTTCGCATGTCTTAGGAAAAGCACACTCTCTTCTTTCGTTCGTGCCTTATCCCATTGATTCCATTCTTAAGCCCGGATCCGGGGAACAGACTGAGGATGCTTGCTGGTCTTTATTAACTTCCTCAATGTCCAGTCTTTCCTTCAGCTGATAGTAAGCTAAGCCTTTGAAGTCTGACAGGGGAGAGCCTGAGATTAATCGATCTATGGAGCTCGTGTAAGTAATTGATTTAGTAGTTACGAAAGCACGACCTTATACAGATAAGGCGAAGGACCTAGCTTCCCCTTTATCAGTCTTTTGCTGTAGGCTCTTCCCGCCGTCTTATCAATATGAAGAAAGAGAAAGAGTCAATAGCAGCAGAGGCAGAGCTTGCTCTTCGGGCTAAGATGCTGACTTTGCCGTGGAAAGCCTTGACCTTCCCTTGTTCTACCTTTCAACTTGGAGATGGAAAGGTGATTGAAGAAGATCACTCTATGCAAAAAACAGGAAAACGTGCAACCTCCTTCCCGCTTCTTCCTTGAAAAGAGAAGGTAGGGGCTCTGTTTCCGCATCCGTTCCATGTCTGTATTCATCGTTAAGATCTCCCGGTAGAATCGACTGGTAACTGAATCATTCCAATAGTTCCGAACAACATGGGCTCTTTGTCGAATGAGTTTGCATTCCTCAATCCAATCTTTCCATTTCCGACATCTAGAATAACTCGCTGGAGCACCCCTCCATTCACCTTTCGTTCCCATATGCATAGGCTTTTTCGTCATCGACATATGACGGCCCAACAGGTTCCCTTTCTTTCCGCCTTGTATTATAGGGCGAGCTTTGTTCGGTATAAGCTAGCGATACGCTTCTTAAGTACTTCGCCCGATTCCTTTCAAGCCATTCCTGGTATAGCCCGGAAGCAATGCAGGTAGTTCGAAGCGGCTCGTCTTCGGCTTCCTTCCCGGATCTCGGAAATCAGGGCGAAAGGAAGTCTGGTACTAAGGTACTAAAAGGCCAGTATAGCTATGGAAGAAGATGCCATTTAGGACACCTTTCTGATGCTTAGTATAGTAGAGTAGTAAGTCAATGAGGAAGAAAAGGAAGCTGACCTTGTATGTGCATTTATTCTCTGATACTGTCTTCTTAAAAAAGTAAGGAATGCGATAAATCTTGAAAATCTTAAGGCGATTCCCTATTTCTATAAGCCGAAAGCCTGTAAGTAAGGGCCTATTCTGCAACCTCGTATCAGAGACCTGGCAGGAATACTAATAAGAACCCTAACTTCGTCCAGTCGTCACAAAAAAGTGGATATCAATGTAATGTCATGGCAGACCTCACTTTGAATGCTTACACAAAGTGGAAAAGGCAGGGAAAGGGACTCATTTCATTAGGCGTATATAATAAAACAATAGAAGTAGGCTGCACACGCATGACTGTGAGGATGGCCGCCCTTTGGTCCTCATAGAGGCGGTCAGCGGTTGCCTAAGATCAAGTCCGTCGTAGTCGAAGGGGAAAGGAAAGGGAAGTCCGTTTCAACATAGTCATAAGCCTAAAAAAGGTAGATTGGCTTAGTGTTCAGTCTATCATTGGTCTCCGGAATGGGTTATCACTGTCCAAATCCGCCACTTTGCTTGGTCTTCTATTCTCTTCCCTAGGTGAGCTCGCGTAATCGTCATTCTTGAAGGCCAATATTTGATCCGCACGAAATCCATCATTGGCTAAACAATCATATGGTTCAAAACAAGAAACAGATAGTTCACATTCTAAAAGAATGGGGAAACAATGAAGAATTGTTTCAAATTGAAAATCGGTAATTGATTTATTGAGAAAGCCCTTGACGTCTAATTCCTTGCCATCCGAAACAAGCAGGTTAGCAGTCCCTCTCTCCTTGATAACAATCCATTTCTTTTTTCAATCTCCGTCACTGACGCTAGCCAGCGGATCCAATTGCTGCAGTTCCAAGCCCTGCTGCCGAAGTCCTAAAGGCATCTCGTTCACCCCTAAAGTCCCCCGTCTAAGGCGCTTAGATATCCATTTCTTTCCTTTGCCGTATCAAAAGCAAAAGATTTCATCTTACCTTGGCCAGGTATAAAACTTGAAAAGAGAGCAGGTGCGAAAGCCACTATACTTCGTCGTTCGTCGTTCAGAAAGAAGCCGAAGAGCGAAGCGAGCAGGAAAAAGAAATAGTTGGAAGTTTTTTGCGAGTCCTAATAGACCCTGCCAACTAACAAATCATTTTGATCCGTGATCTTTTGTTCTTCTCTGTTAGAGTTTTATTATCTATATAATATCCATTAAGATTCTTTCTCAGAGGGCGTCGTGCACTTTATGAGATCCGAATGCCATAGATATCCGGAAATGTTAATCGATTTAAGTTACGTAAGACCTGACGCCCTTTGATTTGAAAGGGCTTTCCACGAATATTAATGATTTCACTTCCGAAACCCTGGAAAAAGAAGGTTTGAGGGAATGAAGCCGGTAGCAAAGCAAGGCAATTCAATTGCTATAAGATCCTCAGCTTTGAACTTCCTCTATTCCATCTAGTTCATTGGAATTAGTTATTTCGACTCTTTCTGTAGTTCGGAAACTCCCCAGCTCATTATTCTTTGCTTGCTGAAAGGAAAAACCTAGTTGTTAAGATGAGGGCGCTTTTATTCGCTCTATTCCCATCCCAAGTCCTGGGCTAAGCTGAGTAGAGAAGAATTGCCTAACATCCGAGCAAGAGAAGAAAGGAGTGAAAGCTACAGGAAGCAGCTCAGCTAACGAGATAGACTCATATAGACTGTTGAATTACCGGAGTCTTCTAGTAAGACATCCGAGGCTCGATGCAGCTCTTCTTTAATCTTCTTTTTGAAACTTGCCTGAGGAAGTAGGCTGGGACCGCTTTCCTTGGTTGTAATGGCGAAAGGAGCTTGACTTAGGCTTTCCAAGCGAGAAAACGGAAAGCGCGCCATAAAGCCAAAGAGCCGTAGCTTGCTTCTTTCTTAAGAGAAGTAAGTAGCCAGGCTACCATGGCAGGAGGCTTTGAAAGAATAGGAAGAAGTAAGCTCTTTGGAATATCGAGGTTTTTAGTGCTCGGATCTTCCTGTAGCTTCTTGTCTTACGAGTTCTCAGAGGAGCGTAGCAGCTCGAGTGACAACGAGAGGAGCAATGAAAGCGTTATGGAATAGGAATGATGATTAGGAGGTCAAGCCAATTCGTAATACAGGCTTGGTGGCTCTGGCTCCTAGTGTAAGCTTCACAGGCGAGGAAAGTTGCTATAGTGACTGGAAGCTGCTTGAGTTCCAAAACGACTACAAGGACTAATAGATAGGAGTTAAAGGAGAGAGTGAATCCAGAAAGAAGCTAAGGAAGGTGATTGGAATTATCCAGTACTCGTCTTTTTTCTTATTCTTATAGTAAACATATACTATAATTGGCTTACAGTTGTTTAGAGTTCCGATAGTACAATTTAGACGTGACGTCTAATAAATCCTACTGATAGAATGAGTTAGCCTACTAGATTCCAAGGGAATAAAAGAAAAATCTTTTGAATTGGAATGGAAGAGGAAGTAGATATCATAGCTCGGAATAGAACTCAAGAGTTCCTCGGAAACCAGTCGACTAAGTCTAACTACCTGACTTTACTTAGGACTTAAGAAAGAAGCTGACTGGATGCAGGAGGAAAAGAGTAGCAGGAGCTGGAGTTCTCTTCTTTTCCCTTCGGTCTCAAAACCATCTTCCAAAGTTATAAAGAATCTACTGATCATAGGAGGAAATCTACGTCAATATGTCAAATTGGATTGGCTCAACCAATTTCTTTGCTATCTTCTAATGGGCAAGTGAATTCATTCGAATAAGATATCGGTAATTCTGTAAATCGTAACCAGAAAGAAAGAATGAAGGTTTGCCTACGGCCCTAGCTAATCCGAGTAACGAGCTCAGAGTAATTCTTGGATACGGGCGTCGCATAAGGAAGACGTGATATTCGTCGCTTTCAAGGAAGCAACAAATGTTAGTGCGAGCTTTCACGGAAGACTACATGGAACTTCGCTACCGGCTTATCTTTCTTGGATAGTGAAATCTATAGCTGAACGTGGCACGCATGGACTAATAGAAATCAATATCTTCTATTGATATTGCCCCCCTTTCTTCCCACGATGTAAGCTAAAACTCGAACGAAACTTTTGTGTTAAGAATATAGCCATCGAGAAATCCTAAAATCTCGAATGCCATCACTTACGGAAAGAGAGAAGGACCACTTAGCAAGCTACGCACCTTCTGTGACTTAAAGTCACTTTCAGAATGATAGACTGAACACAAAGGCAATGACGACAAGAGGCAGAAGCTCGTGCCGGAAGTGCCCCCAATTCCAGGCTTAGATGCCAGAATAGGCACTATGAAATCTATACCTTTCTCTTCTATGAGATCATAGAGTTTCCACAGCATTCCAAAACGGACTAGCTGAAGTGACTCGCCAATCGCGATTCACGACTGGAGCATCGAAGAAGTCTTGGATGGTTAGTCAGATCCATGCAATCACGTAGTACCATCGACAGAGCCATTGTCTTGTTTGACCTAGGATCGAAGAAGAGTTCTTTAACGAACATCTTATTTGCTTCTAGATCTCATGAAATAAGGCAGAATGACGAACATTTTATTCTATCTCTTGCTTTCCCTTTATGATAAAGAAAGATCAAGAAGACTTTCTAGTCTGAAATTCATTTTGAAATAATCTATCAGTTCAGTTACTTAGCATGACTATGCTTACATCTTTTTGTATGTGATGTGTACAGGACTCTAAAAAAAATTGCTTTATCCGTACCAGAATAGGCGTTATGGCAAAGAACATGAAGAAAACAAAAGAAGAAATTTGTCCAATAGTAATTGAGATAACATTTGATAGTGCAGTAATGCTCCCAGTTCCAAGAAAATGGTTTTGATCCCAAAAATATTTCAAAGCATCGGTGGCATATATAAGGAGTACTTAGTTGTTACCTCTTTATTCTTAGCTTATGCCTATCGGATGTGGACTCAGTCACTTTTTTCTTCACTTGCACCGAAAAGTCAGGCTTCCCTCAAGGCTAGCAGAGGGGGGAAATACAGTTGAGGCCTGGATCACCTATAATATATAAGAATAAGATAATTTGCTATCTTTTCAATGCTAAAGGGAACAAAGGCATTCCTATTGACTACCCGTACACTGGTCTTGTCAGCCTCTCCTTTACACAAGGAAGGTCACTACTGCGAGCAAGTCTTTCTCGGATTTACTGTGTAATCTAACAAGGCAAGGGGAAAGGGTATTCTTGAAACTAAACCAATACTCCCCAGGTAAAGAAAGAGTAGCAGCTTGACCATTTGTGTACGATACTGCTTCTGTGGTTCCGCTTGCTGAAGAAGAACTTCCATCCCAGTTAATGTTTTGCCGGTCAGAAATGAGTTCAAGGTACCACTAGTAAAAAAAAGGAATCTCTTTCCTGATCTATAAAATCAGTTTGCATTAGCTCTACTTAAGGTCCCGGCCTATAGTAGTTGTTAGCGTTCATCACTCTATTCTCCTCCTTCTGCCTCTGTTCTAGTTAGTGAGTACTCTTTTAGGATCGCGTCACGAGTCGGAGAGTTCAAGCGCTTAGACCTGAAACAAAAGAAAAAAGATCTGATTCATGCCCTTAGGATGAATATCAACGAATTCTCTTCATACGAGAATAAGCTTACGGTGTCGGACAATAGGCTTCCTCGAGTATTAACCATGCCACTAGGGGGCAAGACCATCAGAATTTCAAGCATTACGTGGATTCTACTTTATTTCCGACAAGTCTAATAAATAGTAAGGAATATGCCCGGAATCCGTTCTTTTCGTAGCCGCGTTTGCCTACTGAGCTAGACCTGGTGAGATCACCCGAGGCTTTTCCAGACGAAATAAAGTAAGTACTCTGAGACATTTTAGAACAGTCACTTTGGTCGTTACACTCTATCGGTACCATAATAATTTCCCTCTAGGCCACTTCCTTCGGCTTCGCTTCGTTCGAGCAAAACCTTCACTTTCGTGGCAATGGACTTGGAAAGGACATTCGGCTTTCTTTGTGGTTTGGCTCTCCGGAAAGGAGAGGGTTGCGAGTTCGAATCTCAGTTAGTTGCATCGCTGGGAATCGATTCACGTAATGGATCTGATGTATCCCTAGCGAGTTCGGAGGGATTGGATCAGGTATCCGTATACCCTGCTATTCCACTCCGATCTCTCACCCCTTCCCCATGAGGAAGCCCTCCTTGCTTTCATTTCTTTAATCCCACAAAGATCTTTCTGCAATTGAGCATTGCTGCCTCCTTCTTTGTAGGTCGATTAGATTCTTCCTTTCCAGCAGAAGGCTAATCCTGTTCCCTCTATATGACCATTTCTATTTAGTCAAAAGACTAGTTGAATTTGCTCTGAGGATGGGATTTTAATGAAGCTTTCTTTATTCATACTTTCTCGCTGCTCAACTAAGGGAAAGACAGGAAGCAGTTCAGCCCAGTACGCAACTTCAGTCAGGGGATAACACCACAGTTAAAGTATGACGTAGTCCAGCACCTCAAAATAAAAAGCTAGGTTGAGCGTGTACGGCCCGCTTCGATGGCGGGTTGGCGGTTAACCCCCTACCATACTAAGTCTTTCTCCGATCAGGGTTCTTCACCAAATAAACTGGCCCATAGTAATATGATGATACATGGCTGGCTCTAACCAAAGCGGGCAAATGGCGGTCTGGTCATTCCATACCAGTTCTCTCGGGCATAGAACTTCAGTGCTCTTTCACGTAATAGATACATCCAGCGTAGGGGGATGGGGATCTTGGCTTCATGCAAACGAGATCGTACCCTATCCCTCTACACTCCACAAGTACTTGCTTCAAATTCTACAAGGGTGGAAACAAAGAAGCAAGAAGGGGTTTGCCGAAATCACTTAATTAGATAAACTAATTTCGAGGTAGCATATATGTAAGAGACTCTTCCAATCCACGAGTAGAGTCTGGTCCGCCTTAAATGATATCTTTTAACGACTCAATTTTTTATTACTTGCCGCTGAACCCGTAGCATTCTCGAGTGTTGACTCCTGCTTCCCTTATCTGACGCATTTTTTTATACTTAGACCTAGGGGGAAATGGAAGTGGAGTTGAGTTCTTTTAATACTTTGCTTTGTTGAAGTAACTAAACCTTTATCGAGTCACTGTCGTCCCAGCCCTCGGAGAGGTATCAAGGAAGAGCCACGAAGACTGACCAGAGCGAAAAAGAAAAAAAGAGATTTTGATTTTCTATTCGTGTAATTTCATTTCACTCATTGAATTTCATTTCACTCATTTCGTTGAAGCTTCTTGAAAAGCGCTTTCCCGGGATGCTTTCAACTTCACCCACCGATGAAACTATAGATAAATATCTTATCCGATTGTCTAACAATCAGGTAACGAAGAAATCCCCAGTCCCTTCAAAATCAAAAAAATCTACGACGAGAGCTGCGGCTAAAGGTATAAGGTTCAAAGGACCTTGACCAGAGAATACTAAATCAAAAGGAGAAGAAGTTAAAGAACTTCATGAGGCAGAAGCTGCACTGCACCGCTGAAGCCACTATTCACTCGACGCAATCGACGAAAAGAAAAGCTGATGCAACGATGATCGGAAGAAAGTGACAGTGAGGAAACTGAACCCCAGGAAGTACCCCGAAAGGAAAAGAGGTGCTAGCTCTAGAGTCAGCCCCAAATTTCATTCAGCAACAGGAAGAATTGAATACAATTCAACTAATTGTCTCCTCTTTAACCACCTCTGGAAAGAACCTCCTGTTGCAACGACTACACGTTGCTAAAACTTCTTTTAGAATTACAACTGAGCGACAGGCTCAGACCTTTATCACTACAAACACTATCTACCAAGCTGTTATGGAGATTGAAACCAGAGGAGAGTCCAGTACTGAATATCTCGATCATGGAAGGTGACGATGAAAGAGGCCACCGTATCAAGGCGTACATCCGTGTGATCGAGACTATACGATACCGCTGAAAGCAGAAACCGTAACTTTTTCAAAGCCTTGCTTCGCCATCAGGCTAGACGAAGAACAGACTCCCTAAAGTGAACTAAGGATAACACCCCGCTAATGCTAGCTGCTTTTGTGGAAAAAGAAATGTCCCTTACTTTGTTAACTGACGTAAGGAGAGCACTTTACTAGTAGGCTAAGGTAGTGTATCGAGGGGCTCTAAGCGATCAAGGAGCTTAATGCTTATGGCATAACCCAGAAAGACTTTTATTAGTCTTTCTCCTATTACTATCGCACCCTTTACGCTACCGCCGTTGCTTGGTTAGTCGGATCAATCTCACTCTCGAAGTTGGGAAGAATCAACCGAAAATGCGAGGGGTGCGAAGCACGAAGCATGACATTTTGTTTGAACGAATCATCGGGTCGACGAGACAGCAGAGGATTTGAAGTTACCTACACATGCTTAGGGGGGAAGATTTTAGATGGGTTTGAATTTCGAAAGGAATCGATTAGCTATAAAGTCTCAGTCTCACGATCCGTCAATAGCCTGGAACAAGGCAACTAGAGCTCGTGTGGAAGGCAACTCTGTTTAGCCAGCAAGCATAGGAAATAAATCCCCCCGGGGAACTTACTATTCATGCTAATCCATTAGTTCTAGCTCGAAGTTAGCTGCTTGGCATGAGTAGCTTGGCTTGCTCATGCGGGAAAGAAAGTAACCATTTCATTCATATACTAATCTTCTAATCCAGCTCGAGAAGTTTTTTTGTTTCAAAGTAGATCGGGAGTTCAAGCAGATGTTATATTAGGGGGAGGTTTACTATTTTAGTATACAGGCCACTTAGCTAAACGAAATCCTGAGTATCGACCAATGTGTAGCTGCCGTTAAAAGGCTATAAGTAACGGCATTCTCAGTTAAGATAACAGGATTCAAGCTTGAAAAAGTGTACGTGCTTTTTTTGTTATAAGTAGATGTAGATGTGAAGGTGCCTAAGGAACCGCCCTAACCCCCTCCCCTGAAATACGTTGTTAGAGGCGTTGGCTATTCGTAGATCTGTTATACAGGCGATTTAGCTACTTGAAACCGGGTCTTAGGTTAGGGGATACCTGCAGAACCGTGTAATTGTGGAACAAGCTACACACGCGACATGTCTTTGAAAGCTTCCGTTAAGGAAGTATCAAAGATAGGAGAACGAGATCCGGGCACTAGCGTGTTAAAGGAAAAAGACGTATGAATCGATAAGACCTGATCTCCGATCTGTTTCACGAAAAGGAGCTAAAATGCCACTTTCGAATGATGACGAAAGAGGTTCTTTTAGGCCTTATTTCCCTCGAGAAGCTGTAGCTAACCTAGGAGTTGTTAGAGGCCCGGGGAGTACCATGAGTTGATGTCTAGATAACTATTCTTATAGGACCGGACTAGGTATTGACTATCCCACACCGGAGGAACGGAAACACCCCTTTCACAAGCAAGCTACGCACCTTTGAGTTCCCGGGGTGAGGTGCGAAGCTAGTTCCCGAGTAAGTAGCTAAAGCAAGCGATTGTAGGTACGCTAAGTTTCTATATTATCTTAGATAAGATAAGCGGATTGGTGTGGAACTAGATCCTCTGCTCGAGTCAGAGTTGTTGTGTAGCCAGGTTCACCTGCCCAATGCCAATGATACTAAGAGCTAGCTTTGCTACCCTGGGGCTCATTGAAAAGTATCCTTGCTATCTTCGACAGTCTTGAGAGCGAGGGCCGCCCCCTACTTTCACTCTTTTCTAGAGAAAAAAAAATAGGAGATACCCTTGAGGCGCTCTCTCCCTTTTTTATAGGGGGTCGCCCTTTTCCCAATGCCTTTCGTCCAACGGCGGTAATCAAATCTTTTATAATGCTGGTTAGCTGCCTTTCCCTTATCTATGATAGCAGCAAACTCAACAGATTCAATGGCAGCCCTCTTTTTTTTCCTTCAACAGTGGAAACAAGGAAAAGAGCGGCTTCCCCTATCACAGTTTCTGAAACAAAAGCTAGAACTGCTGAGTCGACTTCCCCGACGGTCTAAACCGGGTATTCACTTCTAGTCTCTCTGCCTCCATTTGACTGATGCCATTAAGATGAGAGCGATGCAGCGGCAGAGGCGACATTAGCAGCGGGAGAAGCAACATCCCTTTCTTATGGCTAAGTCAGGCTTTTCCCTACTCATCATCTCTATCTCGAACCATGTTACCATTCGTTCCGAGTCGCCAAGAGCTAGAACAGCTTCTTCCCCCTCGGGAAGTAAGATAGCAGGAATAGTAGATCCACTACGCTTTGCGCCTCGTATTCCTTCTTTAAGGCCGGGAGCCGGGAACTCTCAAAGCATCTATCTGGATGGTGGTCACTCCTTGCCTACTTATCTTCCGATCTTCCGATCAAACTTCCAACAACGTGCCGGCTAAAATCGCTTATTTTCAATAGAAAAGGTTCTTCCTGTATTGCTCCTCTTATGGAGATAGGGACTCTTCCTTTTGAGTTGAGTTTCCTCCCCTTTAACTTAACAACAACAAAACAAGCCAGGGCTGACGCGGAAGCCGTTGCGCGTTAGCGCATCCGTTTCCTTGGTTATTTAGAAATAGTTTATTTGTTTTTGCTAATCTATAAGGGGCTTCCATGCTTCTTTCCTTCCTAGCCGTCTATTTCAATCGAGAGAGTCAAACTCCCAGTCTCAGGTCAAATGCAGAAGAGACAGGAGCTTCTTCCCTCGGGTCGTATGGACAGGAGTAAGCAAAAGCCAGATCAGATTCAATAGGAACAGAACCTTCTACCCCGTCTGGTATTCAATTCACTAGCTTCGACCACTCTCACTCCCTTTCTTAGAGGAAGAAGGGGAAGTATGAAAAGACTGACAGATATCGATTAACTGGATGAAGTTTGAAAGAGCAGTCCCGGGCGGCCGAAGAAAGAGTCGTTAAGCCGAGAAAGCTAACAATTTGCCTTCTCATCCAAAATAGGGAAGGGTCAAGGTGTTAAGAATCGATTGAAGCATCCCTGGACTTCTACTCGATAGAGTGATCGAATCGGGCGCTATGGACTTCAAAGCCTCGAGGGTTGTGCGATAACGCTTGTTCTCTCTTTCTTTTCCCACTACGCGCTAACTATAGATTGAATAATCGAAGCCAGATGAAATAGCATAAAGGAGTGGTTTGATCTCAATTTTGATCCTATTCATGTATCATAGATCGGCAGGGAGATTTTCATTCCTTGTCCACTCTTTTCCGAAAAACTGCAATTAGGAATAGAGAATCTATATCTAACAGTTTCCATAATGATTTCCATTGTTATTTGATACATTTCGGTCAGTAACATTAGTTAATTAGGTTAAGATGCGGAAAGAGAGGGATTCGAACCCTCGGTAAACAAAAGCCTACATAGCAATTCCAATGCTACGCCTTAAACCGTGAAAGCCAACAAGCAACTCCACAAGCTAGGGCTACCATTTCTATAACGTTGCGCGTTAGCCGCGCATCCGTTTTCTTGGTTAGTTTAGACTAGCGCTCCAGACGCTATTCATATAGTTATTTAAGAAGCCGTTGTGCGTGAGAAAAAGAAAATTGAAGACGTTTCATTGAATTTCACTCATTTCGTTCAACTCCTTCTGGAACTGGCACCCAATGCGTAAACTTAGCTGGCTTCCTACGTACCCAAAAGCCTTTCAGGATAAAGTCCACCACGTAGTTCTTTTCGCTTGGGGATTTTTACCATCTTGATTCACCTAAATAGGGATCATTCGACCATCTCCTTTCTCTTTCACTGCCTAAATCGAAATTGGTCCAAATCGATTGTCTCATCTTTCAATCTCTTTCTTCTTCAACAGAAAGGGCTTGACCATCATGATCTATGAGGCCGAGTAAGCCCTAGTCCAGCGCCACCCTGCAATGAGTAAAAAGCTTATTCTTCAATCGCTTCCCCTGTTCCTAAGTAGACCTTTCTTTTACGACGAAGCACAGTAGTAAGAATCTTTTTTGAAAGTAGCGTCAGAAGTAGGCTTAGCTCTTGTGCACTTTGAGGGTTTACTTGCTAACTTGAACGAGTAAGGTGAGATCAAGGATCAATGAATTTTTCGAGTTTTGACGTTGTATAAATAAAAAAAGGCACTCTATCTGGGCCTTCTCTTTTGCAAGTGAACTAAAGGCTAGGCTTCATTCATGTCTTTGCTCGAATGCCTTGTCTTGTGCTACTAAAGAGGCCTTACCTTACGACTGCTACGGGTAGCTCAACTATCTGGCTATCTCTCAAGAGTGAAACTCACTACTTGCCTGTGAACCAGAGCTAATGATTGTAGATCCTCTACCGTAGTTGAATTCACACCAACAGATAACGATTTGGATTCTATTTAGATTGACTCTATCAATTCCGGAACCCTCCAAAAAGAAAGAGATTCTACTTGAGCTATTCTCGTTCTAACGAATTCAAGCATTTCGACAATAGGAAGAAAAAAAGAGTAAGAAATTGTCAGAAGGAGTTTCACTCAAACGACGATACGTATAGTCGATATCGTCTATCGTCGTTTGAGTTCAACTACGTATCTTTTCCTTTCAAGATCTTGATGAGAACGGAAGACTCACTCCAAGCTTATAGACTCACTTCATTTATTCCGTGAACTGAGATACGTATCTCAGTTTCACTCGACTATACGTATCTTTTCACTACGTATCGTCGTTCGAGTTCAACGAATAGCTCTATAGCGGGCGCAAAAGAAAATCGAGCAGGATAAGAAAATCAATATACTGCCATCGCCCGGCACTCCAATTCCCCAAAGGCGAGTACTAGTTCCACCATCTCATGGATTAGCCGGAAAAGGAGATTGATAGGTCGCACATTCTCTTGATCTACGCTATTTCAGGATGGGAAAAGATGACCTGATCGAGATTCGGGAAGCATCAACATCTCATCTTGTCGAGTTAACTCCGACCACCTGTGATGGCAGGCTGCCCAACAGCGTACTCGTACACGTCCATCCGCGTCGACCCGCGTAAACAGAACTAGCTATTCTGCGAAAGAAACTCGTAGGCGAAAGTGAAAGGCTCCAAACACAGACCTATCATTATCACAGAGCCTGCGCCTACGCGCAATCTAACCAAGTGCGATCCTCCACTCGAGGACCTGTCTGTAGCTTACCTTTTCCGATCCCCCTACGTCCTTCCTTTTCAACTACCCTCTGACTCCCGAGAGCCTAGGTCGCCGGTTCACTTACACATTTTCTCAGTCTTTGAAAGAAAAAATAGACCTTTAGAAAAGTTTATTGTTTGGCATACATAGTTCGGGTTCACTGCTAGCACAGGCCTCAGCTCCGATACCAGAGCATATGAAAAGTCATTGACTGTATTGACAATTGGGCTTTTTTTATGTTCCAGCATCTGCTACCAGGAAGTGTTTGTCTTAAAATAGCAGGGATTATACCTCCGAGTCGATTCTTCGCTAATGATAAACTCTGTTGGGGACACCCACCTGATGGAGACTTCGATGATTAGTCGATAACGACGATATCGACTATACTACGATTTTTCACTACGTATCCAATCACTTCGAACGACGAAGAGCGATTCGTTTCACTTGAACGACGATACGTAGTTACTTGACTCTACGTATCTTTTAGTTCAACGAAGAGCTATTCGTTTCATTTCTCTCGCTTGATTGCTTTCAAGAGAGTTTTTTTCTTACGTCACTGGATTGTCTATATAAGATCTCTTGCTATCGCCGCTTACGGAATACGTATTCCCTATACGAATTGTTACCTACGCTTTGATTTGAAGCTAAGACGCCACTTCCCTATTCAAGGCATTATCAAAATAAGGTCGCTTTTCCTATATAGAGTAGATTGCCCTTTTCCTCCCTCGAGGAGTGAGTTTACCGAAAGGAAGGAAGAGTCATAGGATGTGTAGTAGTAGCATAAGAAAGCATGCCCAATCGCTATGGCGAGCTGGAATGATCGATGGTGAACACTGTCAACTCAAACGACGATACGTATTAAAAGAAAGGAGGGAAACGAAATGAGTGTAACATAGTTAAATCTCAAACCTACGTATCTTTTCCTTCCGTTCGTTCCAATATAGTTCGTATCCCGGAATCAAAGTTTGGAGTGAGTCTTGACGTCTAATAGTCGTTCTAGTCTATAAGCTTTTCGTTTCACTCATTCACTACGTAACGTTCAACTCATTCCATTTCATTTCACTCCTTCCCTCTTCTGCGCCTAGCACTTGATCTGGATGCTCTTAGATGGAGGGATTCCCCTCAGACTTAGTCATTTCCCTGATAGCAAAGATGAGAGATATTCATAGTTCTTCTTCCGAAGGTGAAGGTGGAGGCTAGTATCAGCTCATTTCGGCCGATTAGTCTATCTTATGTGGCATATAAAGTGAGAAGAAAGTGACTGGTGAAGGAGCGAAAGCCAAATGAAAGGAGAGGAGCAGCAGCTCATACATAATCTATATCTGACTGTTCAGTCGTGCCGGCCAGAGATTCAATCATTACCTGACTGTTCAGTCGTGCCGGCCATAAGCTTTAGCAGCCAAAGTCATCATCACATCACCATAATTCACCACGATAACGCAAACCACCCCGGTTTCAGCCTTATGCCTCCCCTAACCCTTGGCAAATTTAAGCATAAGGCTTCCACCGCTCTACCACGATGCTGGCGGTCCAGATGCCGACTGCCTTTTGTGAGTACGTCGGCTCTGTCCTACTAGCCACATCGCGGCATAGCTCCACCAAAATAAGATCTAGCAACAGAATACACCAATATTCTCCCTTCCCGCAAAATAGAGGGCTTCCTCCCTCGCTTCTCTCTCCCTTCCCGCAAAATAGAGTGCCATTCTCTCCTCCTGACCAGCTAAGTCTATGATATGTAAAGGTTTGGTTCCAATCCATATTCCCTTCTCGTCATAGACCTTCTCCCTTTTTATCCCCATTTTAATAGTAAGGTTTACCCGTTTCTCTCCCTTCTTTATGTCGAGCCTCTTCCAGTCAATCATGAAGTTCGACTCGACTGTGCCTTGTATAGTTCTATTTATGTTTTGGAACTGATCTTCGAACCACTGTGGATCAACTAACGCCCTACCCGGCCCTTTATGCTTGACCACATCGCCCCCTTCGCGAGTAGAGATGCAGTAGCTCTTAGGAGCCAAAAAGATGCCTTTTATTACCTCGTGCTCCAACTTCATCTTACCAAGTTCACTCGAGGAGACCTGATCTTCCGGTAGAGGGTTTTTGAGTACTACGGAGTCAGTGTCGGTGTAGTAACAGTCCCCGCGGGAGATCAAAGGATACATGTGTATGCGTGCCCATGCCGTGATGGCGGCTGAGATCTGGACCGCTGAGTTTCTAGGAGGGCGCCATTCCATATCATAGGTGTCCGTCTTATACGAGACGATGAAGTAGTTCTCTGAAATCTGGTCGGCTGTAGCGGTTTCATCTTTCTTAAGGAGATAGCGGTATCTATCGAACTCACACACTTCGGTATGTCCTCCATAATATCCCCTCCGGATGAAGGAGTCTTCGTTCCTATTCGTTAAGTAAATGGGAGTCATTTGGTCATTGTATAATTTCGCTCGGTATATTGCCAGAGCGAGAGCGGATACGGTAATCTTATCGAGGATGTCTACGCCGTACTCTTTCCAGCAAATGTCTTGTGCTCGAAGTAAGACCCCACCCAACAGGCGGATGTCTTGCCTCAGTTTCAATTTCTCCCCTATCATTCAAGAGAGAAGTAATCCTGTTTATACAGTTACCTTTCTTGATTGAACTAAAGAAGAACTTAGTTATTACTGTCCCCCGTAAAGGTCTGAAGCGTATTCTCTTATCTAAGCTTTCATGCCTCTGAGACCTGTGCTTTCAATCCGACTTCCCTCTCTTGAATCGATATCACAGACTTCCAGCGCTAATCGATCGAGTGAAACTGCCCTTACGATCTCTTTCCTGCTAGCCTTAAAAGTCATATCCGTCATGTCGAAAAGGCTTACTTCCCCTAGCTTTTATTCCCCGGGAAGTGTATTAAAAAAACAATAATCACGGTTCGCAGAAGAACTTCTTTCAAGCTGCCACCAGCAAACAAAGAAACTCGTTCAACTTCCCTATCATCAAACTATTGAACTCGTGAAAGGACTGTAAGCACTATACGATACAACAGTTCAACAGCAGGTTATGAAATAGCTCGACCGTAGGGAAGAGGGATAAAGGCAAAGAAACTATATCAATCGAAATCTTACTGTAAGCTCACATCGATAAAACGAGTTAAACAGTAGGGATGCTGTCGAACTCTTTCACTAGGCAGGTAGTTCAAGGTCTGTTTCAAGGCCTATGCTTCAAGGTAAGTATCGGGCATACGAGATTGAAAGAGGGGAGTCACCGGCAGGAAGGATATTTGGTTCGAACGCTAGTATTGAATTCTTGCAAAAAACACGGGGTTTCTAAAACTTTTCCTTTTGAAATCAGACCTAGGCCTTAAATGACACGAGAAATTGCATAAGATAAGAAAAAGCGTAATAAAGGACTTGAAGCTAGTATTTGATCGAAAAATCCCGGGGTTTACACTACTTTTTTACTTCAAAGAGCTAACCTTGAACTATTGAAATCGATATCTGGCTGAAAGCGCTAATTGGCTTACAGAAAGTGTTCATAGGGTTTCGGGCTAGGTCTGTTCAAGGTCGGCTTGCTTGGCGCGTAGGTCGAACAAGCGGTATCTGGCTTTACATCCGCTAGGGAAGTTTAACACTTTCATGCAGCTAGGTTACGAAACGAAAGGTACGGAAGAGCAGGTCGGTCATCCAAGGCCTGGACATCAATTTCAAGCTCGGGAAGCGCGTCTATCCGCGTCTAAAGTGCTAATCGCAAAGAAACGATTCTTTCGGGAGGAAAGCTAGCATACCATGCCTATCCTCTGGACTAACCCGTCCTGGAACAATAGGGTGAGGGATCGGACCTGCTAGGCGAGCTAATCGATATCCGACTCCCTGGAGTTAACAGCATCTCTTTCATTCTTGCCAAAAACACGGTGTTTACGCACCTCTTTCATCAAGAACAAATCGTCAATAAAAGTTTCGAATTCAAGCACTTTCAGCTAGCATTCTTTCATCGGCCTCGAAACTTTGAAACTAAAGAACTCTTTCAAGCGCGTTTTGCTTTCAGCGCTAATCGCTAGGCACGGAGTCAAAGACTTCAAGCGCTGGTTCCCCTCTTTCGATCGGATATCGGACTTGAAACTCTTTAACTCCCCTATGTGGTATTTCTGGCTTTTACGAGTGAAACTTAAACAAGGTCAGGCGCGAACAACTTAAAAAGCGGGTAAAGAAAACTCTTCTTTCCCGTCTTTCCTTATACTATTTAATAGCCCTTTTGCATCGAAAGGGGGCAAATAGAACTGATTGAAATCTGCGCTATGGAAAGGATTTATACTTGAATCGAAAAATCCCGGTATCCTTGGTAAAAAGAAATCTTAGTTATGGTAAGGAATCCGACTTGCTGCGAAACGGGGCACCGCCGGTTGGTTTCCTCTATGCAAAAATCATTAGTGAAAGGCGAAGGTTGGGCGGAGAGATCCCGAAAGGACTGGGCTGGTCGGGATTCTCTTGTTGAAGCGCTTGAAGCTAGCACTCGTTCAAGGTCGGAACCACTAGCAGGAAACGAGAACTCCCGTTGGAAGAATTCGTAACCATAAGCCAAGAAAACTCCTCTTCTTCCCAGAAGCGCTGGACCGCAAGCAAAGAAAGAAACTCCTGTCTTGTTTCAAGAGAATATCTTCCTCGATCTGGTTCACGCATCCCTCTATCTCATGAATGCCCGTATTGGCCTTTTAATCCTCTTGGGACGTGCTTTTCGTTGTCTTGAGGGATACCCACCCCATAATGGACTTTCTCTATCGATTGATCTTAAGGACTGGAGCTATCTATAACCCCACGTAGGGGAAAGAGAGTCAACTCATCTCCCATCAAGAGACCTATCTCCTTCACTCTTTCAGGCCCGGAAAGCTCTTCCCTTCCAGGTAACAACCTCTTATGAATTCTTATTGAATTTACAGTTACAGAAGAAACCCTCTCTACTGCGCCCCCTGCTCTTTGAGGTGCACTGCTTTTGGCTTGTTCACTCTTTGCCCTTCCCTCTACCGTTGGCCGAGCCTAGAGTTAGAACTGCATCCTCACGGCACACTTTTTATCTCTTTGTGCTACGAAAGGTAAGTGATTGATCTGCCGGAAGCAACAACATTACTTTTATGCAAAAACAAGCATAAAAAAAGTAGCGTAAACCCGGCATGAATTCGCGCTAAAGTCTAAAGTTCGTATCTGTTGATATTCATAGTTTTGAAGGGTCGTAAGGCCGCATAAACCCCGTGTTTTTCGACGTAAATCGATAGATGCTATTAGAGCTGGAAACTAAACCAATCGATATATGACTTCCAGCTCACATCGATAAAAGAGTTTGAAAGAAGTATTAATACCTTTACACTGTCCAATGAAACATCATAGTCATGTTATATCATTAGCACATGTAACTACAAAAAGGAGATTCTTTCTGTACCTGACTGTTCAGCGCTCGCTGTCGCTTGATTCTCATACGTCATTATTCAACTGTAAAAGAGTTCCCTTTCACTGTCCAATGAAATCACATATATGATTGCTTCATTCGTACATGAAACTACTTGAATGAGAGGGAACTATATCAATCGATATATGACTTCCAGCTCACATCGATAAAAGAGTTTGAAAGAAGTATGAGTTTCTTTCTTGACCTGACTTTGCCATCGCTGTCGCTTGATTCTCATACGTCATTCCGTAACTGTAAATAAATAGAAGACTAGCGTAACTACGTTCACTCTCCTAGCGAGGGAGAGCGTAACTCCGTTCCATTACACTGTCCAATGAAACATCATATATGAGATATTCATTAGTTCATGTAACTACAAAAAGGAAAGGGTTAACTTCTTTACCTGACTGTTCAGACGCCCCCTTGAAACTATATCAATCGAAATCTCACTGCGAGCTCACATCGATAAAAGAGTTATTAAACATCATTAAGACCATTACACTGTCCAATTAAGGATCATATATGATATAGAATTCGTACATGTAACTACAATAATGATAGGCATGCGGGTTCCCTCTCCTTACAGTCGAGCCCAACTTCATTCCCTGCGGGGCTAGCAACAGGTTCCCAAGGTTCCCTGCGGGGCTAGCTCAGGTTCCCATCCGTAAAGAAGCGGAGAAGGCACAAGGAAAGCGAAGAACTAAACCAATCGAAATCTCACTGCGGGCACTAATCGATAAATGAGTTCATCATTAATACCCTGACATGGAAGAATGAATAACTCATAGTCATGTTAGATCATTGGACTATGTAACTACTGAAAGGAAAGGTGCTCGTCAGAACTCTCCTAGCTAGGGAGAGCTCTTCCCTCGATTTCCCTGCGGGGCTAGCAACATTTTCCCATCCGGAAAGAACAAACCTTGAAATCGATAGAGACTGAAAGCACTAATCGATACAACGAGTTATTAAAGAATGAAATATCATTATATCTTTACATGTAACAATTAAGGATCAAATATGATATAGAATTATTACATGTAACTACTTGAATGAGACTAGCTCCACTACTCCATCTTCTCTTTCGAAACAACTTACACGTCACGAATACCTGCAGGACGTGGGCGTAAGGATTTACTTTCAAGCGAACAGAGATGCAGTCAAAAACTTTTGTCAGCCAAGACCGAAGAGCCTTATAACACTGTTAATTAGTCTAAACTATGCTGCGGACTTGAAGAAGGCGCTCAAGGAGCAGAGCTTTTAGCAGTAGAAGAAATCCAAGGCGAAGTAGCCGGCTACAAGGAAACCAGCAAGCCAGCCTTAGGGGAAGATCTATTAGAAAGCACCCGCGAATAGAAAATATAGAAAATCTCATCTTGGCATCTTCCAGGGAAGCAATTAGAACACAGCAGACTTACTTCGGGTATTCCCGAGCTGCTTTCTTACGCTAAAGCCAGCCGAAAAGCTTATCGCTAGGCCTGGCCTGGTGATTAGTCTAAAGTAAAGAAAGCGCGATTAGACTGTGAGGTGCAATATCTGCCAATAGTTGGAAGTGCATTTGGAACTATTGCTAAGCAATAAGACCAACAACAAGCGAATGATCGGGGAGGCTACTCTACGGACTTAGTTGCTTCACAACCGGGTTATTTCACTCGATAGAAAGACGAAAAGTGTCACACACCACAAGGCAATAAGAAGAGAACTATTCAATAAAAAAATCTATCTCAGGTGGGATTATAGAAAGACTTTAGAAATGACTTCTCTGTCGGACTAAAAGGCCGTCATACTGAGGGATAAAAAGAAGCGTAATATTCAAACTGTTTGCGTGCCTCGTCTGCCTTAGACGAGTCGTATGCTTTGTTCATTTCGTAGGCATCGAGTTCGTATATCTAAGAGTACTCATATGCTTATGCCCACTTTGAATGAATAGGAGGGAAGGGCCTATACAGATTCATCCTGTAAGGACGCCTTTCAGCTTTCCAGTTTACCCAGCCCTCCATCTTAAGGTTTACATACAACCGAGTCAAAGTAAAAGATCTATGGAAAACAATTCCGAAAAAATGATAATAGTCAAGAAATTAAGTGACATGATTAAAAGGTATTGGGAAGAGAAGAGAGTCTCTTTTGAGGATTCGGATGGAAAGGTGTCTATTGATAGTAAACATCCAACACCTAAATTTGATCGTTCAAATGCGAAAAAGTACAACAATGTATTTTCTGATACTGAGGTTTGGGGTAGTACTGGGGGTGGGAGTCCACAAGACCCTACTAAAAAAAACCTATGGGAACCCCCGGATTTGGATTAACTAATTTCTATTTCTTTTCTATTTCTTGGTGAGATGGTTTTCCGGAAATCGATATGAATGGAGGATGCCTAGCTAGTAGTAAAGTCGTCCGCGTATCTTTCTGATCTCCCTTCCTTATCCTTAGCCTTTCACACTAAGCTCTTCAATCCTTAGCGCAAGCACTCAGTCAGTAAATTACCTTATGGTTAACTTAACAATTGGGATACGGGTTTCACCGTACTTATAATCCATCTTTCATTATATGCGTCTTTCAGTCTATTAGTTCATAGCGAAGCTCAGCTGGAAGGACAGTCTAACATACACAGTATGTAGGGCTTATACACACCTTTAGTAGTTCCCTCAAAAACCCCTGTCTTCTGCCTACCAATGGGAGAGAGAGCTTGTTGGACGGATAGAGTGAATGCGGGAATGGGATACTAATGAAAAAAAAGCCAGAAACCTCCACCTGTGGTTGATATAAGAAACTCTCTTTGGGAGGCAGTGTCTACAAGTCATAGAGTGACGGCTAATAAGCTAAGTCAGTATACTAAGACTAGCGGAGCTCAGCTGCTGAGGATAGACTAAAGGAATCGTTTTCGTGTGAACAGGATTCATTCCCAAACCCCCTGTTTTGCCTACCGACCTTTTTCTTTCTAGCCCTTCCACGCTTACCAACGCCTGCATTCCTTTGATTTCTTGTTATAGTCCTTAGACCGACCATATTCCTTTGTCTTTGCACCGGATCGACTATAAGTCTTGTTTGCTATAGCTTGAATCCGTGATTGACCTATATCTAATAATTTGTTTGCTAGCTTGACTCCATAACTAGTAGAAGGAAGGAAGCGATGATCGGTCTATCCCATTAAGTCCCATTAAGCGTAATCCCGTTAGCCAATGAAAGGACTACTTTTCTTGGACTGTGAGCGAGGACACAGAGCTAAGCGAGAGACGAGAAATGCGATTAAACTGCTTCTGCTAACAGTCCTCTCTTTTCTGTATCGGTCGGCATCTTCTTTCTCAACCAGTCCTATGGCACTTACTGGATGGTCTCCCTTTTGTAAAGGAGTTTGGACTTTACAATGTTCTTACGGGGTAGTTTCCCGCTGCATCGGCTGGGCAAAGATCACCCCGTCATTGATTCAAAAGCTGCGGTTGGCATGGCTGTGTGAGGTGCTCGTCGATCTCTCCGAACCGGTATACCCAAAGCCACTGACCAATCCCTGAGGGAGACGTCGAAACAACATCCTCAAATCATCCAATGTCACCAGCTGAGAATGTGGATCAGTCATCAATAAGTAAGGGACAGAGATAGAGAGGGAGGGGCGGTAAGCATCTTCAATAGCTAATCATAAATCAAATTCAGCACCTGGAAAAGCTACTGAAAGACAATCATCGAGCCATCGTCCAACCTGTGAGCTGAATCAAAAGTGGATATTTCATCAAAAAAATGAGGGCTTCCTTTAAAGAGATGACCCTGCCCTTCCAAAGGAGCAATGCGTAGTCACATCTGTTGGATCAACCTCCGACTTGAAAGACTTGGATGGCGTGCCCGCCTGTTTGTCGCACTACTCGATGGTCTGTATCTATTGACATAGATAGGTGTAGTGTCCCGAGGGCGTGACATCTGCTCGAAGTGGTCTTTTTGCGACAAGTTCTTTGTCCGGGTTTACCGAAAGGTGTAAAAGCGCAGCCTAGCCTAAGAACTACTTTGAGTGCCCCAAAACAACAATCAGCCCCCTTTAGGGCGAAATCCTGTTCCCGGTTATTCGATCGGACTTTATCGATGCTTATTCGCGTCTTTGTCTTAGTTTCGAAGTCCGTTGTTGGGTATGAGCACCTGGTCTTAATTGTGAACGAAGAATCCGAGCAATATATGTCCCCTAGCTCTGGGGAGGGAAAAAAATAGATTTTCATCAGTATCCCGGGCGGAGGGTGTTTTAGGTGAAAGGTGAATCGGCCCAGAGAACTCTTTCTATTTGGACTAAGGGGCTCGGTTGGATTTCAAAGCAGCAGCCCTCCTACGAAGTATAGGGCACTCGTTCTTGTCAATGGTCACAGCTCGTGCTGTAAGTATAAAAGCCTGGTTTGGCAGGAAGTGAAGTAGGTTTCTTTTTCCCTCTCCTCAACTTCTTTCGGCGAACAATTCCTATCCTAGCTTTGCAGCAGGGGACCAAAACAACCGTTTAACTAGCCCTTTTTCTGCCGGGTCCGAAACTCAAAAAATTAGGTGGCTACCTGATCGTATACAAGTAGAAACTAGTCATTTAACAACGCTTGATCCTGCTTCTTTCATGGTCCCAGGTTGGAACGAACCTATCTAAACCCATCTATCTTCATTCGAAGAATTTTTTATCCTTATACTTACTTATATCTATTCTTATTATATGCTTATATTCTAGATTATATATTATAGATATTATCAATATCTAACTAATATTATTTGTTTAAGTTTAACCAGCTGATAGGCAACTCCCATACTGTTTTTTTTCCTTTTTATTGAAAGAGCTAGCTTATATGATAGTTATGAATGGATAAATGCAATGATTGATCCCACAGCACTTTATTTTTATTTAGCAAGCCATACAGTAGTACAGACTATAATATAGACAAGGTCTTTGATTTATATACGGATAGAGATTCCCTTCGGGGCGACTAGGGAGATTTTTATAAGGAAAGGAGGCATCTATAAATAAAGCATGGCCGATGGGATTAGACCTGAAGATAATACCTTACCTCGGAGCCGAGGGGAAGTCCTTTATAAATTAAAAAAAAATGTGGTGTCTTTGGATCTAGCTAGAAAGATAAAAATGTATGGTCTATCATACACTTTTATGAAGACCAAGGTCCATCAAACGCGTTACGTTATAAGAAAAACCTGCGAAAGAAAGTCTTATAACATCAACTTACGGGAAGAAATGCTTCCCTAGCTGCTTGCCGGAGAAAAACGAATCCTTAGATATTTTGAATTCATCCCGGATAAAGGCTGAAACCTATCCTACCCCGCGCTTTAGTCTTCTCGGATTATCGTTCCGATCTACCTCCTGGCATTGATAGCGATTGATCGACTTCCTATTGAGAAGCTTTTTATTCTTTCCTATTCTATTCCAGAAACTTCTTGACTAAAGAGTTAGGAAGCCAAATCAGATAGGGAGTTCTTCGGTCTTGGTCTCTCACTGAGAAAGCTTTCTTTCTAACTAGAAAAGTTTGGTAATATCATTTAGACCGTCATATCTCTTATATGTGGTCCGTAAATGGTATCGAAAAATGGTATCAACTAGTACAACCCCACATTTATATATAGGAAGATTGGTAACGTACAAAATGGAAGCTCGAGAAAGAATAGCAAAACCTAGTTCACTCGCTGAGTTTTTTTAAAGCATAAAACATAAAAGTAGAAGGGCTTAGAGTAGCGGAAATTCTCGGTTATCTGTGAATAGATATTCTTTAGGTTCGATACGGCTACGATGTAGATATCTACAATTACGTACACTACAAGTCTCTTTAGAACGAACGTAAGAGATTAGCACACTATATCCCGTGTAACTACGCGACAACGCAGCGGCTTGCAGCTCTAGGACGGAAGTGGCTAAGACCCGTGAGGGAAGAGGAAAAGAATCGGCTGGAATAACCTGGAATAACCAGGTAAAGTATCATCTTCCAACGGTGAATCAACAAGAAGAGTTACATTCTCTCATTAAGCAATCTTGCATTCCTAACGACCTCTAACTCTTCTCTTTTTGTTTTCGTAGTGAACTTATATCTACCTACGGATTTATGGCTTTCAACTTAACTACACTATTCCTCCGGACGGGAATGAACTAACAATATCAGAGTTCTAGCATTCCTTTTGATATCTCCCATGGCTTTCTAACAGCCTTTACCCCAGATCAGAAAAAGGGATATGGCAAAGAAGGCTATTGGACTAGATTACTCCGGATTAGTCATTTTATATTTTATCAATAATAATATAAATAACAGGACGGGGACAAAAGGAAAAAGGAAATAGGAATTCATTCTCCGGAAGGGCTTTCTGACTTTACGTGCTTTTTTCAAACTTCAATCTGCTCGGTCTAACAAAATAGAAAGACGAATTTATGCGCAGAATTCGTTAATAATTGATGCCAATGGGTCTTGGGCCCCGGATCCAATACCGGATGAGCTCAACCTGCTAATTATCAGCAAGATATCCTTCTTTTGGTATTCTTCTTCATCCGGATCAGGGAATCGTTTAAACGGGGCTAAAGGGCTAGCAGCCCCAATTCTTTCTACTTCCAGATCAACAAAGGGCTGTGTGCTAATCCAATTAAATAGAGAAAAAGCACAGACGGGCATCCTCAAGCGGTAACTCCTTTCTGTCCCATCGAGTTGTGCAGTGACTTCTGGGATCAGAAGACTGGTAATAATTTCCTTGCTTCTCTTCGAACTACTTCCCCCGCAACTACGCAAGAAGACTAAGTGGGGACAGAACGGGCACATTGCGTGATCGTCTTTTCTTTTTTTGTGCGGGATCTTTGGCTAAGACATAGGGCGCTATAAAAAGTTAGAAAGAGTTCGCTTTGAGCTTCTTTCCGATCCTACCTTAGCCAAAGCAGGAGGTGGGTGGAATAGACAGGAGAGCTAGTAAGAGTTCGAAAAAAGGAGTGTCATCCAGTAGCGCTATTGCACTAAGTTAGAATCCCATGCTTTTGAAGGGTTTTCTAATTTATTATTATAGAAATATAGAAATGGGCCTAGCGACTCCTATTCCTTGTCTACTATATCTGATATCTGATTCAGCTGGGTTACACGGACCGGAAATGAAGATATGATACTTCAACTTCAGCATCAACTGCTGCAACTGATGATATGCATAGTTGGATTCCTCTCTAAGGCAGCTGTGCCTGACGCTTATAATGGAACGAACGAAGCTTTCAACTGCAAAATAAACGTCACATGCTTTCTCTTTCTCAGTATACTAAACTAACTCAGTAGAGTAAGGGCTGTGTAAATAGGAATGTAATCTTTCACGCTTAGCTGTGCACACTAAATAGAAATAAGACAGATTAATCCCCTCAAGCTCTAACTCTTTGAGTTAGTTAATTACGCTTGTTTTTTCAAAATTAGGTTAAGGAAGTTTCTTACCTGGGTTAAGAGAGGAGTTAATATCAACAAAGAAAACGACGAACTTCGAACCTCGTTCTTATCAATCCGACTATGACGGATTTCCGGATGCTTCCTGTTATCTAATACCTACTAGCCAGCAGAATGCCGCCCCCGCTCATTCAAAGGTCGTAGTGTTTTCCTCCTAGTTGCCTTGAATCCCCGGTAAGTTCTTATAAAGGTCTTAGCTTAGGCCTTTCGTAAGACATGCGAAAACGTAAGAACTAGTACCGCCTTGTAATTCCAGTCTGAACTCGCTATATGACTTCTTGCTTGCTACCTTAGCTGAAGCAGGGACGACAATCGATTAGGCTATAAGAGTGGATGCTAGCAACTTCTATACTTGCTTCTTTAAGGGCCTCTGTTGTATTGCAATAGATCAATTCTTACTTTCAATCGACTAAAGCTCTTACTCTTCTACGTCTTCTGATGTAGTTATGTTTGCGCTATAGGAAATGAGAAGGCCTCTTCAGGTCATCATATGTGATTATCGTTGGAAAAGTAGGTTTGCCAGTAATGACATCTAAGTCGGCACTTTCCGAAGTATGTTACCAGTTAGCGTCAGAGGAGGCGGTACTCGGCAAAGCAGACAAAGAACACAAGGCAAGCAAGAACAAAGGAATGCCTTACCTTTTTTCGTCTTTCAAAGGCTTATGCCTAATTGTTTTGGGTAGGAAGGCATTAATCTTCCCCTCAGCCTCTACAAGATCAGATGAAGGGATTGCGTCATCGAGGTTGCTTGAACTTCCTCTGTCTCAGTGTAACACTTCCCTGTAGCTTGAAGAGCCTACAAGTACTTACTCTTTATGTTACCCTGGAGTTGGAAGACGGGACTAGCTTACATATAACCTTTCGTAGTGGCATTTCTGCCCCTTCGTATTCCTGTTTGAGGGCAACTTCGTCCACTGAAGTATGGGCTTTACCAGCCAGGGCAAAATATCTACTCATTCCCCGAAAGCTAGAAGTCTCTTATCTGCCTTCTCCGACTATTTCAGTAGGGATGTGGTTACCCGGTGTTGGTAATAGATTCAAAGGGAAGATACTACAGATCCTTTTTACCTTCCGAGGCTTTTTTCTTGTTTGTTTTAGTGTGCCGTTACGATCCCAACATGATTACAAAGAGAGAGCGGCACTGCCGTAGCAGATCATCTTATCCTATCTTACCCTAAGGGTGAATCTAAGGTAGGCAAGTAAAGAAATAACATAGATAAGAGCGCTCATCTCTTTACAGTTGACATTTGAGATGGATAATGTGCCCCGTTATCTTTAGAACCGAAAGGAGAGAGAAAGACTTAGGTTACGCCAGCGGGACAGTAAGGTCAAGCTCTTCTTCTGATTTTCTGCTAGGCATGTCAGTATGAAAGCAGTAAGTCTTTTCACTCCTAAAGAAGAGTTCAGTAGCCCATAGGTATGGAACACGAAGGCTATAATAATCCTTTCTTTTAGGAGGTCTGGCTTTCGTCAGTCAATAGCAAGAGTTATCTCGGCCCCCCCCACATTAATAGATGTTATTAGTGTTTTTTCTTTTTTCCCTTTTGGGAAAATGTTTTCTCTTTCTTCTGTCTCAGCTCTTGTCTTCTCCGAGACGAGTGCAGTTAGCAATTCGAAGGAAATAAGAGTTTCTGCTTTAAACTCTTTCTCACGACTGTGATGGACAAAAAGATTTTGATCCCATTTCGGGAAATTCCTTCGTAATCCCAACACCATTCTTATATTATGATATTTCTACTTGGAATCAATCCGGACTTGTTTCACTCCGCCCGCCCAAGGTGATTAGATTTATTCTAAGTCCCGGGTTTCCTAACTAAAGAGAACTTGGAAACTTCATAAAGTGTTTTTCATAACTCCCGGCCTACCTTTAAATCCGGTTAATGGAGCTGAACTCGGTCTGTTGAAGTATGAGAATCCCTTAGTGATTTTCTTTCGTCAGAGTTAGGCCTCTGTCTTCTGTCTGATATACCAGATCCGCTGAAGGAGGTCGGTGTAGTATTAAAATGAAAAAGAAAATCTAATGAGTGAATTCTTGCAGCTATGTCAATCTTCGACCGATGCTGCTTCTGAGTTATATGATGAGTTCTTTGCTACTTCTTTACTCCTGTCGGGAATAATGCGCTATAATCTAAATACTAATTATCTGGCTTCTATACCATCTTCTGTCTGACTTCCGCCCAGATCGGATGAATGCGGGTAAAGACGAGAAATGGACAGAAAACCCTCAAATTCGAAACCTATCCATATGATCTTTCGAGGCACTAACACTACGTCATAGCATGAGGAAACTTTTCCATTTCTGCCTTAAGTATATGGGATGGCAACAACATGCGATTAATCTCCGGGAAAGCTTACACTCCACTAACTCTCCATCGGCCTTGTAACTCTATCAGAGGATTAACGGATGAAGCAGGAGGTGATTCCCCGGAAATAGTTATAGAATAAGAATACCTTTGACTTGGCCCCTGGGTTATTGGATACGCTTTTCTGGGATCAAGTAGAAGAATCTCTACTACGGTTGATACTTCCTCCCTACCGGGTGAATAGAATAGAAGATTAACTGGTAACAGAAAGGGGACATTAATAAGTCAATACTGAAACGAAGTCACTCCAAGAAGAGCCTGTAAGGCAATTATAAGGTTTTGCCTGACGCTTCTACAGGAACGCGTTAAGAGCTGTAGCTTTCACTTCCGAACTTGCCCCTGAGCTAGAATCGGGACTAGCAAAATGGATAGATTGATTGATCTTGGGCACCGCGCCTTTGACTTCTCTGCTTGGGCTCTTTCATAGAAATCGGAAGCTAGCTAACCTTAGCTACTGGTATTTCATCCACGGTAAGGAAGATGAATTTCATCGCTGGGGCGAAAGCCAGGCTGATTGGAGGATTGGAATGGGTCCTTTGTTCCCTAAGGAAGTTGGCAGGGGAGACCAGCGAGGGAATTGAAATAGATTAGAAAAGGCTTTCGGATGATAATCCCCGGAAGGAATCATAAGTACGATGGTAAGTCAAACCTAACACAATTGAACTCGGAATTTGAAAGTGTAACTGATTTACTTCCGTGCTCTTTGGCCCTATAGGCTGCGCCTCCTTCAGGCCTGTCAGAGCCTTTGCCTTAAGACTTTCTTTTTACTCACCTTTTAAGGCATTGACTAATAAGTACCTTCCTCTCTTCCCGGTAGTAGGATGAGGAGGGATTGGTGCAAAAAGAGATTTCCTTTCTATTTATAACTCTGGAATCTCAATACAAACACACAAGTATGCTTTATAGCAGCTCAGGGGGCTAAGCCTTCTTCCTTTATATTCTAGAGGAAGGGGACATAGATAAGACCAGCAAGCATTCTTGCCATCTAGCTTATAAGGTAAAATCATCTATCATCTATGGTCTTCCGTATCCGTTAAGAGGAAGCTCTGTCATCTCTAGGCCTCCCTTTTCATTCATAAGTCAGACTAGGCCGGCCGTAAGATTACCCTTCTATTCGTACTATCTTCCCAAGGTTATTCCCCCCGGTTCTTAGGAGTTCAGAGCCCCAGTTCTTAGTTCTTAAAAATAGAGCTCAATCTGGAAAGGCGAGATTTATTTAGTCGAAAGACTGATCTTTGGCTTCCGACTTCTTATTGGTCTAGTCTTCTCTTTCGTATTCGTGGTGCTCATCCAGATCTGTATAAGTAAGGGCTGCTATTCTAAGACAACTACGCACCTCATCAGGATCATATTCTATTAAAATGAAAGCAATTTCCACCTATGGGATCTGATTACCTTAGTAAGTTATCGGTGGAATGCCTTATTAAATCTAATCACTGACTTCTGAGGAAATACCATCTATATAATCTATATAGAAAGTGAAAGTAACGGATTTCGAATTATATAATTATAGTTAGTATTGACTTATGAATCCCTTCTGAATCCCCAAAATAAAAGGCAGAGATTATCTATCTGAGGCACATAGCCTGGCCGTCTCTACCAGAAGATCTGAAGCTGGAAGTTAAATAGTATGATTTTTGTTTTATTCTTCGAGAAAGAAGTAAAGAAGTAGGAATCTCCCCCTGCGCCTTCCATTCCTCTAATGGGGTTGTAGCCTCAGTCTTCGTCGTTCCATTTGTCCCCGTCCCAGTGAGACTTATAGGTCCATGTACTATCTCCATGACTCACCGTCCCTAGTGATATCAGAATGAAAGGTGTAAAGATATTGAAGCGAAAGCAGACATGCTGCTCACTGGCGTCATCGGACTGTCTCTACCTTTTTTTACTCCTGATACTGGTTGGAAGCTTGAAAGAGGGAATTCTCTGATCTGATCTATGATCCGGAAAGTGCGATAGTCTTTTTTCGATTCTTTAATTGGAACATCAAAGGGCTATTCATAAACTGAAACTTTCTTTATTCTGACCTCTTATTGTCGGAGATAATCGGAGATATATTAGTATTCCTCTAAATTCCTTTTGAATAAAGCTACGCTCCTTCAAGCTTTATCCTTTTCATAGAATCGCACTTTTCAGGCCTCTACCTTTTTCCAAGACGCATGAAAGCGGTTTCCAGCGCTGCTGGGCAGAAAGACATGATGGCATGAAACTCGATTACGTACGCTGATTGTTCGTCCACTTCAAACGCTCAAAACAGACCATTTTCCGTGTGAAATGACAGGGATTGGGTTAAAAAGGGAATTCCAAGCAAAGCAATCTACGCAATTTCCGGGTTCAGTAGTAGGAAAGAAGGGGACCTCTCAAACAATTTAATAAATTAATGTTCTAGGGCATCTTTTTAGAATAATAATGTTCGCATTTTACCAGGCTTTTTGGACGTTCCATGATTAAACCACTGCGCGGCACTTTCGAGATGCCACCTTGTTTCTAATAGAAAAAAGTATGAGAAATTCCATTTGACTCGGGGCGATCCAGTCACCCGGAGAAGAGTTTATTATTTATTTCAAATTTTCTTTTTTGTTTTAGTACTCTTTTCACTACGCCATCTCAGCAGCTGTGACTTGAACTGCGTTGAGATTTTCTTCTAGTTTCATGGCACCGGAAATGGATTAGGGTGAGCCAGAAAAGGAGATTCAAAGATCGAGGATCTGAGTTAAGCCGCCTCGGGCTGCTAGCCCAAGAGAATGAAGGGAAGGACGACCTACCATGATACTTTGAAAATGAATCGACTGTTCTGACTGATAATTAGCTCTTGCAATAGATTCATCGCATAACTTTCTTTCCTCGACAATAAGGAATTAAGTAGTCACAAAGGACTAGTTGACTTAGAACAAAAAGATCAATTCACGTCCTCTGATAAGAATCTCTCAGATTCGGTTTCAGAATCTTTAGCAGCCGTTACAACGGATTAAGAGCAAGATTCTCGATGTCAAACCCCTGCTGTTGGAAGGTTTGCGGGAAGAATTGGACTTTGAGTTCTTTTTACTGTTCGAGAATGCCTTACTTCATCCGCAGAAAGAGAAGTTGCTGTTTTCGTCTTTTCCGCTGTTATCAGGCTTACACAGCCGGAGCTCTTTTGCGGGAGAACGGCTGTTATGTTAGCTGCTTATCGGGCTTTCTTTTTCACCTGGAATTGAACTGTAAGAGAACCAATCCATTGTCTTCTTTTAGTCAATATATGCCTTTCCAAAGCCAAACGGCATAGAAGGAAGCTGAATAAGAGCTCGACGCCTTCTGACGTTCCTGTTGATGAGAACGCAATCACATCCCTTTCTGTTGAGCAGGATCGGCTTCCCCGATCGATTCCCCGCAACAAGCACCGTTTAGACAGACCAGTTAGTGAAGTATGCCAATTCAAACTTCGCATGACTTTCTTTTCCTTTCCCTTTCAGGAACGAGATGGCTTATTTCGTTCACATCGAAATTTTGTTTCGTGAGTTAGGTCACATATATAAAGAAGGAGTCTTTCGAGCAGGACTCCAGTAGTGTGGAACTCTCAAAGGCTATGTCGGCACTTGCCGCGTCCTCTCCACAACTTGATCCTTTCGACAGGAAAGAAAGTCATTATAGATTGAGTTCCTCAGCCTGACCCCGACAGAAGTTCAGTACAGGAGGTCGGCTAGCTCCGTTCTTCCCCTGGGTGACGAGCGAAACATCGACCTCTCCACCTGCTTTCCACCATAGGGAGACACATGACGGTGGGTGGACAAGGAGAGTTGGCCGTCTAAAAGCTCTCTCTTCGCAAAAAGAGCAAAAATCTTGGGCGAGGGAGGGAAACTTCTCAGTTGAAAGGACGGCTGCGATCCTATTTCAAACTAAACTAAAGGATTCTACCTTTTTCCACTTTTTCGGGGAAGGAAAGTTTTCAGGAGGATTGAAGAAAGGGGGAAGAAAGAAGGTTAGAGTAAGGCTGTTCTCCTCGTTCAAACAAAGAACTTTGTTATTGCCCTCGGCAGGGAGGAAGGAAAGTCAAAGTTGCCGCTCAACACTCACGAGGGAGATAGCCTAGGCTAATCACGCACCTCCAAAGAGGCATCGATACGTCTTTCCCCGTTGATGAAGCCCGGAAGAAAGAGACTTCTCAAACAGACTTTCGACTCAGTCTGAGTCACCTGATCTAACAACGAAAAATCCCGATAAAATGAAAAAATGACTTAAGAAATCGAAGTTATGGAAAGGAAAAGTGATTGCAACGAAAAATCCCGATAAAATGTAAAGATATAAATAACCAATAAAAGTTCAGTAAAGATATAAATTACCTTCAAAAGTGAAGTAAAGATATAAATAAATTGATCTATTGTATTGATATTGCATTCCAGTCCTTAGAATGAGCAGCTTTCACCTCCAGATCCACGGGCTTCTTAATTGACACAGAAAAGAAGACCAGTTGCTTAGCGTGGATTTGCATAACCCTGCTGTAAAAAAAGAGGATAAGACTTGTAAAAAGAAAAAGATTCACTAGTTAGTATATGCGAATAGATCATGAGCGATGCGGAAATGTAGCGATTCCCTTATTCAAAAATAATCGAAAACCTTTAAGCATTCTAGTTTGCATGGTCAAATAGTGGATTCCATATACAATAAACGACGGTGGCTTTTTCGTATTAGGTTACTTTCCACGATGCTGCTATTTACTGAACAAGTTTGACTCCAATTCAAATAGAAGACAAATATATATACATATATGTGTCTAATTAATGGGGCGGTGCCTAGATCGTAAGATCTTTTGCCAAGGGTCGAAGTGCCGCATCGCATAAGAATAAAGCAAATAGACCTTAACAATAAGGTACGAAATTTGGACAGCGCTTTCAATCAATAACGATTTTGAAGGACATCAAATACATTAACAAGAATCTTTGAAGGCGATGAAGAAGAGCTAACCATACGTTCACAGTATACTAAAACCTGATCTTTGGAAAGGCTGTTTTTCGACTAATGAGAACTCAGTTAGAACCTTCCAAAGTTGTAAATAGAATGACTAGTTCTGGTTCTTATCTAGGTGTTTAGTCAGCCATCCCATTAGGGCACGCAGGTTATAAGAGATGTTTTTAGCTTTCCTTTATACTTCCCACGGTGAGCAGGGTGAGGAGACAGACGGGACTTGGATAAAAAGTGGCTTGAAGCTAGTTCTTAATGCTCTAGTCTTCGGTCGTAATACGTTCCTAACTCAATATAGAAAGAGGTTGCTTTCAGTTCCTCTGTCTCAGTAACATACCGGTGGGTGGAAGATCAGGGTAAAAGAAGTATTTGAATTAAATCCCAGGGTTTAGGAAGAGTTCATCCCTCGGTGTAGGATATGAAGAGGCAGGTTTTGTCTTTAGCCTACTGAGCTGTTATCTTCTAAGGGATCTGATTCTCGAGTGATTTCCCCCGGATCAGTGAATGGGTTCAACTGGATTAGGGGCTCTAACTTATAAGCCTACTCATACGTTCTATCTGAGCGCTTTCCTATCTGTCTGTTGCCTTTCTGACTTTCCTTTTCTATCTTAGGCAGAGGTTTGATAAGAGTTATAAAGAGTTGCTTTTCCGGCTTATCTTTCTGACTGATTAATGCTCAAGCAGTCAGTTTAAACTCCCCTCTATAGTGTAGGCTGAAGATTAAACTCTCTCCCGTCTAAGTCAATTGAATGAGTTAACTCTTGCTACTCATTCAATCCGTTACTTCAGATACTTCTTACAGGGAAATTGATAAAGTTAAGACTGAACAATGAACTCCAGGAACATAGACGAAAGATAGATTTTACCTCTCCAAGTCAATTAGACTTATCTCTGCTTTCTCGCAAGGGCTCTTCTAAGTATAATTTCAAAAGAGTTATGAAGTTAAGCATAAGCAATAGTAATAGGAATGGATTCTCCCGGAAGTAAATCTGAGTTGAAGCTTTCCTAGTCTAATTTCTGCTGATGCTTGATACTTCTCCGGAATGCTACTGCCTTATCCGAATCTTCTTAGTCTGAAATAGCCCGGGAAGAGAAGCTTTCTGCCCCTGGAACGGCTATTTCCTAGAAATCATAATGACTGCTTTTAGTCCGAAGGGGTTGATTCAATACGTACTTCTCGCTAAGATCAGGGACTATTGATTCCTTGACTTCTAATATAGCTGACGGGGAAGGATAGTCAGCCTTGGAAGGAAGGTAGTAACGTCTAATCTGATTATATATATCATTTCATTCATCCCACCGGACTAAGAGAAAGATCGGAATTCAATCCTATCTCTAGCTTCAAGGGAATCTCTTTCCTCACTATTTTCAACCGGCGGATCTGTGATTTGATTAAACTTTGATTAAACGGGGAGTTAGATTAAGAATTTCATCTCAGGGCTTAGGAAGCAGAGAATTGAAAGAAAATCCTTAGGCTTTAGGCCCAGGCTGCTCTAGGTTATCTTCTTCGTTCCCCATCTATTCTGTCTTTGGAGTTCGGGTTCGTAGAGGAGACGGCAGAGAAGAAAAGGGCATTGGTCTTAGCTTCGACTCGTTGGCTTCAGAGGGCCAGATTTGACTACCTGACTTGCTTACTTTCTTTTCTCTCTTCCTTTTATCTCCTGTCTATTTCATACAAGAAATTAGGTATGTTAGAAGAGGAAGTTCGCGTATTAATCTTTGGGTGCATTCCCACCTCTTCACTGAAATTATCCGGGGTACTTCAATACGAAATTTGAGTGAGAACGTCTGAGCTAGTACTTTCAACCGGGTAAGAACATCCTAAACCCTTACAGCAGCTCTTTAGCTAGTAAAAGCAGGAAAAAGCCTTGATTTCGATTAATATTCCTTCCGTACTTCAGTCTTAAGATTACGATTTAGTTTACACAAGGCTGTACCGAGTTAAGACTAAGTTACTGTCGCGTAGTTATTATTTCATATTTAATTAATACGCTAACCCTGGTCGACATACCATATACCATCTCCCTCACATCTCTGTCTACGGACTGGCTTTAAAGCCTATAAATAACACTAGAAGAAGTCCACTCCGGAAAGCGCTAATTCATAACTATTCATGAGCGCTAGAAGAAACTTCAAGCATTTCTTGTTGCCTCCTTCAGGCCTGTCGGAGCCTTTGCTTCGCTCATGCATTTCGTAGCTTTTTCTATACTATCATCCTGGTTAAGAGTTAAGAAGAAGTGGGTTCGCGTAATGGAAGATAGGGGTCTAACCTAATAGAAAGGTGTGCAAGCAAAATAGAACTCTCTCTTATCCCGGATCAGAGAGTGGAATTGGCATTGAAAATGTTAGGCGCCTAAGTCCCTACTATATATTCTATATGACTTCCTTACTAGACTACGTCTCAGTTCACGCATAAAGGAATAGATTTTAGGCATTTCATCAGAAGTAGGTAAAGTAGGTAAATCTATTCTGACTTGACTTGCCGATTCAGAGAAAGACGGTGTTGGCAGAGAAGCGTCTGATCTTTTTGCAAGGCCTACCCCACCTATCACGAAAGTCGAAAGCAAGTGGAGAGGGCGAAATCGAAATATCATAAGTGAGTGAGATTAGATTCTAGGCTCGATTAGATGTTTGGTATGCAAATAAATAGCGTAGATAATCGATCACCTTAAGTTTAGGCAAGGTAGAAAGGGGCAATCGATGCTCTTCCTTTTGTCGAGTATATTGACTCTATCCCCGGTTTATGTTCTAAAGAGCTAGCCTTTCTTAGGCTTAGGCAAGGAGCGCTAACTTTCAATTGTTTAAGAGAAGGCGGAGTAAGTAAGGGCTACGGCGTAGGGCACTTAACCAGAGTCGGGCGTTGGTTCGCTGTTTTCAGTGCTTGGACAGGGGGAAGTAGTAGAAAATCAGTTAGCGCAATAGAATCATAACTAACTCTTTCTTACCTTCTGCGTCCTTACTTGCCTGGGACTTAATGGAAAAGTAGGTTCTACTCCAAGGAATTCTCTGTTCTGACTTTATAGACTCTCGGATGTGGGTTCCACTATATCTAGCCAAGTCTCGTTTCGGATCTTTCCTAAACTCTTAGAACTTACTTACGGCTTTCAAAAACTTCTCTACTTGACCCTTCTTAAAGCTCAATACGTCTTTCTTCTCTGAATCTCGTAAGTACCATTCAATTCATCTTTCTAAAAGAGACTTTCTCAGATTCCAGGCCTGACTACACTATTCGAGTCCAGTCACTCAATGGAAATCAAGTTAACTGCTCAAGTTCTATATATCCCTTAGCGGTCTATTCAACGAGAGGAAGCCTATAAAGTCTTAAGCTAATTGGATTCAGGATAACGACTTTTCTATTACCTTATAGAGTAAAGGGCTTACGGGCTTCGTTCTGTAGATGCACGGTTACCTATATCCTATGCCCTATATTAAGGATAATCGTCCTCTATCTTTAGGAGCTCTTTCAAAGAAGGCCTATCGAGTATTAGTGCTTCATATTCTTTCCATGAGGTAAATGACTACTTCTCCCTTGTTTTTTCCTCTAACTTCACTTAGACTTAAAAAAAAAACATTCCTTCTTTCGAGTCACCTCCACATTATGCAAGCCTTTTACAGTGTCTAACTCAGAGAATAAGGAGTCTAGGAATAAAAAAGAAATAGGCTTTTAACTTGTAACCCAACTAAGGCTATTTATAGTTAGAGTAGTAAGGATGAATGAGGTTAGCTTCCCTTCCTCAAAGAAAGATTGTGGTATCGTCCAATCAAGAGTGCTATATCCCTAAAGCATTCTCAATAGGGAAGAAGAAAGTCAGTCATCCCAATCTATCCATGAGTCAAGAAGTGATTGTCCTATGTCGGAGCTAGTCTTTTGCAATTGTCTTTGATTTTGATAGGTTATGCTTTTACTTAGCTCTGGCTGGGAAAGATTAAGGAAAGATTAAATAGACTCACTGACTTATAAGGATCCTAATAGAGATTTATCACGTGTCATGACCATTCCGGGACCAAGAACTTTGAACCCTTCCTTTCAAGTATCAGAGAAAATAATTGAAATTATAGATACTATCTCATTCAAAATAGGCAGGACTAGATGGATTCTATCTAGGACCACACAAGATAGTCCCATATAGGAAATTAGGCAAGAATGGTTTAAGTGATTCCTCTAGGCGTCTCATTTAACAATTGGGATAGAAGGAATGAATCTAAGATCCATAGAAGTGAAAGAAATGATTTCTAGGTATAGAAAATCCATACATCTTTCCAATTAGCCAGTACAAGACAGACTAAGTGAAGAACACAATCTAAATACAATTCAAATTAGAGGTGAATCCAGACTCATAGATTGACTATCCTTAACATAAGCTATCCATCCCCTTTACTTTACTTAGAAAGACTTCCCATCTCAGTTGAAGAAGTCTATCGTTGAGTGAAGCATTGGCCTAATTAATGATGTTAAATTCCTAGAGTTATTTATTGTAGTAAGCTCTCAGTAGATGTAGAAAGACAAGACAGGATGGATAGTAAGTTTTTAAAAAGAAAAGACTATGACTGAAAGAACCTCAAACAATTAAGGATAAAAGCTTATTTAAGACCACAACTCTATATAGCGGGTAAGCCTTTTATTTTACTTGTAATCTATGGTTTAAGCATCTAGACTCTATAGCACCCTTTCTTGTGAGGCCGCTCTATACCTTATTCAGATGTTACTGATTTCATTATCTTAGTATGGGCATTCCATATACTGAGTAGAGGGAAGGAAAAACAAAGAATCTCCATTACTCATAGATGATCTAGTAAGACTAAATATTATATCTTCATGTCCTATGTGTAGGACATAGTAAGGCTTCATTATAATGACCTTTTTTAAGACTACTATGCTTCGGTCTTTTTACGGTGGAAGGGCACTACACTGACTCGCTTTTCCGAAAGATTGAGTCTTCGCCTCTTCCCCAACAACTCAAATTGCGTATACCTGTCCTTATTGACTTAAATTAATAAAGCACTGCTCTTTCTTTCCTTACATCTACACCTAACTAAGACCGTCAACTAAGTCAAGAAAGGGACCGCACCGAGACGCACTTTCAGGCTATATAAAGACATTTACATTGGGTGTAATCGCCCAGATCTTCATTGAGTTGGCTTCTCCGAAGGATCCTCGCTTTGTCTAGACAGCGATACAAGCCTCGTTGTAAAACCTTTTGTTTTCAATTTCATAACTGAGGGCAACCGGATGCACTCCATTTTGCGAGTTTCCAATGATGCCAAGATATGGAAGAAACCGGTAAGATCTTTCGTTTCGAGTCGGAGGAAGAACATAGTTCTAGCTCGTTTTTAGTTAGCCTTGGCAATATAATAATTATAATAATTATATCATCCTTCCTCCTTCTTTGTAAATGAAGAGTTCTATCGAGGAAGCCATTGCGCTTTCCCATTTTCCCATTCCGCCTTCATATGAGAAAGAAAGCAGCGAGATAGATGGATCTAAATAGAAATCTAAATAAAAAGAAGATGAATAGGCTTTTTTCAATATTACAGGCTTCAGTTCAGCTCTTCCTAGACCAGAACGAGTAAGCCGGTAAGCCCATCAAAGTAAGCGTGTCTTTCCATTTCCTTTTCTCTAAAAAAGAGAAGAAAGAGGGATTAGCCCTATTATAAAGTCAAGAACTCATAGAAAGAATTGGATATGATTGTTTTCTAATTCCTTTCTAAGGCTTGACCGGCTATAGATAGAATAGGAAGCTCTGGAAAGCATGCAAGAAAGCCAACGAAAAGCAATCTTATAAGTTCTTATTAGTGTGGGGAAAGAAGCCCGGGAGAGCAGAGGAGATTGAATTTCACCTTGCCTTCAAGACGGATGAAAGCAATCTATTTATTCTACCAGTCTAATATAGTCAGACAGCAAAGGAGAAATCCGACATTGCACTCATACGCCTAGAATAGAGAAAGAGACTAGAAATCCGCTCTTCTAAGGATAGATGAGATTCCATTCTTATACCTCCACTGCTAAAAGAAGTCGCTTTGTTCAGTAACTAGCTCATCCAAAAAGGAAAAGGCACTGGAGAAGCATCGACAAAACTGCATCAATCATTCGATCTATCTAATAAGATTCCATAACACATAACATAAGTAGCCTATCCTATTAAGTTGCGGGATTCATAAGTAAAGGACATCATCCTTATTCCTGTACGAAATTAGTGCTTTCATTTTGATTTTAAAAAGGACGAAAGTTGGTCTTAGCCAGTCAATTACTTTCACGCTTAGCTTTGAAGCAGGCAATCTCATATCTGAAAGAGCCTCTTCTCTTTGCGGTACCCTTTTTCGGGCTCACTAACCGTTCTGTTATATATTTATACAAAAAGGAATAGCTGCTCTTAGCTTTGACTTGTCATGACACTAGGAATTTATTAGGCTTTTTGTTTAGTTGATGCTTCGCTCCGCTTTTGCCCTTTTCATTCTTGAATTTGTTGGCTTATAGACCTAGTGAATAATCTAGCCACTCTTTGTTATTAGTATTAGTTATTGGTCTTCACAGGCTACAGGCTGCAGATCAGTCAGAAGAACGCTCTTCCTCCATAGATAGACGGATAGAGATTCGCTTCGACAGAAAGTCTAACTTCAGAGACTGGGTTACCTTGCTCCGGATAATAAGGGTTATCGATCGGCATCGAAGTCTCGTTTCAGTCATAGGAAAAGATGATCTGGACTGGTCACCCGCGTGCTAAGGTCTATGTCTATATGGTAAAAAGCTTTCTTCCTAGTGAATTATTCATCTATGGATTTGACCGCATTATTCTACAAATAACAAATATTAATGTATCGTCAAGGAACGCGACTGAAAGGTTTGAAGATGCTCGACTAAAAGAAGTAGTTCAATTGAGAACGAGGAGAGCTAAAGCTAGGCTGTTTAGTTTACTTTAATTTAAGGTAGATAGGATCGAAGTAACTCGTACGACAGGTATAGGTCAATTAAATTGATAGAAGCAGACAACCAAGCTCCAATATTTGGTATTGACATAAGACTTTTTTTTGGGGACCTCAGGTACAGCATGAACAGTGAGCCAAAGCAGGGCTTCGTGTTATGCCTGCCTTGAGTCGAAGCGAATCAATATTCAACACCTAAACAGAATTGAGAGATTCTTTTTGTTCCGTGTAGTATCCTTCCCAACTAGTTCTATTCTTCGATGCGAAGAAAGATTGATATCAACCATAATTTTTTTTTTAAGATTCTGTCCCGTAACGGTTGATCCGTCGGATTTTCGCCTTCAATGACCAACAAGGCCGGAGGGCTGGTGACAACAAAAATGAAAAAAATGCCGGGCCGTGCGAGGTCGTGGTAGAAAGAATCTTGGCCATGGTCGTAGTTCATTGGTGATTGTCAATGAGGGGAGTGGGACTTTGAAAAGTCAGCCAAACTTCCAAGGTGAGCCGTAAGGCAGAATGGGTAAGCGCCTTTACTTTTCTTATAGTTGGTAGAGGCTTTATAAGCTAACTGGCCATGTTGGTTGGTACCAACAAAATTGTAGGAATTCTTTCATTGATTGATCGACCAGTGGGATATTCTCTTACGTAACGGGCTTAACGAAGCCGCTTCGCGTATCTGTTCAGGCATTTCATGGCATGGCTTCTCTCTTAGAGCCTTGTACCTTTATTCAATGATATTTTTTGAGGATGGTGCTTTCTTTCATGTTGGAATTTCTCCTGCTCGAAGAATGTGTTCCCACGGGTTAAGTGTTTAAGTTAAATAAATAAGGGAAAGAGGAATTCCGATTGAATGTCCAGATGAGAGACGAATGCTAGGGCGGTTCTGGCCTCCAGGAAAGAGTTGTAATGTTTTCAAGGTAACCACCGGCTGAACTCGGAAGGGAAGGACGATAGAACTAGTTAAACTTCTTACTTTAGGTCGGGAAACTCTCTTTTTTAGCGCGTCAGAGAGCTAAGCGATATCCGGTTCCTGAGTCCAGAACTATCGTTTCAAGGCCGATACGAGCATGAATGCTTCAAAAGAGGGACCTGAAATCAAGGCCTCTTTGATAACTCCGACGAGAAAGACCAAGATCAAGAGATTTTCCCTTTGTTTTATGCTCAGATTGTTTTCCCCGAGAATGGGAATGACTTGATGGATTGATCCATGAGGTGAGAGGTTCTGACAAGATTGGATAGTAGCTCATTCATTCTGATTCTTATTGAATTTTCATGTAATAACATAGCTTGATTCTCTTCTTTTATTTACAAGGAAAGAAAGGACTAGGCTCGTGAAATCCCTTCAGAGACCTCAGCGCCCCTTTCCCTTGATAAAACACTTGAATTCTTTCAACTCTTCTTTCATTTTATCGGGATTTTTCGTTGAAAACTGTAAGAGGGGATGATTGAAGAGCGGATGCGATCACAGTTTCCTTTCTTACTGTAACAGGGCTTAGGCATGAAGTTAGGTTTCAAACACCGTATACTCGAAGAGGAAGAGCTTCTATTCCATCAACAGCTGCTACTGATTAACGTCCTCCACCACCGGTATCGGTTAGGAGAGCTGCTTCTTTTCCCACTTACTTCTCTTCCTTCTGCGGCATTTGGCCTGAAAACCGTCCGGGCCCGAGACTCGTGCCTTACTTAAAAGAATACATCTATCCATTCAAAAGAGAATTTATAGAGGAAGATTGGAAAGCAGCTTCTTCTTTCAACCCGA
>JAKOGI010000408.1:617500-625325 GCA_029747015.1 Carnegiea gigantea | reverse complement strand
ATTGTAACACCCCCAACCCCTAGGCCAGAAGCGTTACGCTTTCCTAACTTCTTACTTAATTCCTGGGACGAAACGGGCAGAATTTCCCCTAAAAACTGACCGTTTCCAGGCTAAAAGCCTTACAATAAGTCCCTGTAAATCAACGGAAGCGCAAAACATTTAAAACATAGCTCAACGGCCACACGCCGGAGTTCATAACTCAACGAGTCACTCGCTCGGTGTAGACCAACCAGGTTGATTCACGAATAAAGAAGAAATGGACGATACAACTCAACGGTTAATAAAACCGGAGTCTTAATATTTACATCCCAAAACATAGCTAAATTAAACCAAGAAGACATCTAACTAACTTGATGGTTGGCTCAAACGGCCGTACAGAGCGACCTGTATATCATATGCATTACATGAACTAGAATAATCATTTACAGACCTTTATAAACTAAGAGTACATTACATGACTTCATTAAACAAGTAAGAACCCTTTAATGAGCACATACGACGCCTTGTAAGCAACGATAGGTTCCTTCTGGACTTATCTAACTCAACTTCTTCCTGTCAGAAAGAAAACCTGGGGAAAAGGGGAAAGAGTAATGGGATGAGCAACCACACGCTCAGTGAGTGTCCCCCAACCCCCTTAAAACCAAAACCGTTGCAAGCAATACTATCTTTACTAGTCACATATCACGTTTCCATACTTTACTATCATAATAGATATTCATAGAACCTTTATGGGAGGATCACTAAACATAAACTTCACTTCGACCACTCAGTCATATTTCTAGGTTCCTCAACGACGGAATTCTTTACTAGCAAGCAGTTAGGCACGTGAGTAAGCATCGAAGGCTAAGTATAAGGATCTTTTCTTTTCATAAAATAACTTCCTAACACTCCATTTAAATTACACATGAACCCTCAATCATATGATGTGTATTTAAGGTTATCCTTTTCATATTCACACTTTTCTTGATATTTCATTCATATAATATACAGATCACACACATAAACACATATCAAGCATTTAAGTACCTTTAAACATCACATTAAGCCATATGACACCCTCGCATGCTATTCGCATATCAACGTTCATTCTTTTAGGAAGAGACGCCTTCATTCATAGAATTTTTAACGTGCTATAACTTTCTTTCTCATCTCATACACTTTAAATCAGACAGGTTTGAAATGGATAAGGATGATGCCACATAAGATTAGAATCCCGTTCAACCATACTTAAGAATCATTCATAATGCATCCATTGAAAACTTTCCTTTAATACATAGGCTAAGAATCCACATTCAAACATGTTTGAAGATCATTTCATAACTGATTCATTGAAAGCTTTCTTTCTTTCGTTGAAAACGTTTTCTTAGTCTTCAAAGGAAGTTCCATTTCTTTTGGTCGCGTAACGGCCCTTAGAAGCTTTCCATACATCATTCTATATAGCCTTTTGAGCTCATAAAAAAAACTTCCTTTCCTTTTTAATCGTTTAAAAATGGCAAAGAGCCAATTGCTTTTCTTAACTTAGTACGAAAGTACTTCTGGCATAAGATCATTATAGGGTGCTGATTGGGTGAGAACTATTCTCGACCCCATAGTGAGACCTAACGCTCACGCTTAAGCTCTTACTCCCGGGATGGCTACATATAACATATCGGACCATTACATTAGCCCTCGTCAGGGCCTCTAGGGTTTATCCAGACTTATCCCCTAGGTTAACATTACATCATATCATATTGTCCGCAGCACATTATCTTAGCCACTTAAAGCGTATCGGCCATAACGGCTAGTAATTTTGTTGTATCTTTTGGTAAAATCATTTGTCATGCAACTCACGCCTTTGTAAAACTCTTTAGGATTCCCCCGTTCAAGCAGGTTCACTCCCAAAACTGTATTCGTTTACTTTAAAATATGCCATCATGCACTAATATTTGTGGCTACTATTATTTCAAAACATGAAATCCTTCTTTGAAAATCTCACCCTTATGCACATAATGCAACTTGAGCAAATAGAAGGGAAAGAGGTTCACATATATCACATTCAAACACTTCATAATTAATTCATCACATCGAGCCACACATGGCCTCGCAATCCACACGATTGCGGTCATTTCACAACCCAGTCTCCCTCCTCACTTGCACCGTACCACAAGACCTCGAACGCTCATAATTCTTTCCTCAAACCATCCAACTACCAACTCGTTCCATTGATTTATTAATACAACATATTATCATACTAATTTATGAAAAGGTAAGATTTAGGTACTTACCTGGGCAAGCAGCACCACTTGGCGGTGCGTTACAGCAAGCATACGTACGCATATGTATACCATCACGTACACATATAAAACTATAGAACTTTACTTGGGAATTCATACATGATAAGGCTCCAAGCATTTATAAATTTACTTCAGAGTTAGTAGGCCTTTATGGGATAGTTAAGCATATAGGCGATCATAGACTGATTAAACATTTATATACATAAACTTTAAACACGTACGATGCACTTCGAAGTTCATACTCGATCATGGAACGACCAAACATTCATAAACATTGGCTTTAAAGACATAAGATGCACTTTGAAGCCCACACAATCATGGAACGACCAAACATTCATAAACGTTGGTTTCGAAGTTACAACTCAAGTCTAATTGAGCTATTTTAGCATAATACGATTCTAAATGTTCATTACACATCGAAATTACTATTCGAATCGAAATAAACCACTTAAACATAATACGACTTTAGGCATTCAGTTATTATGTCAAAGTTACTACTCAGGTATAGACTAACTAAATACACAAGTATCGATTCCAACCATACTCATCTCTTTTCGAAGCTATTAATCAAGTATGAATCGTTTAAGTGTACTTATGTCTATTCAAAGCATTCATAATTCATTTTGTGCTAAACTTTTAGGCATGAACTAGCTAAATTTACTTGAATCGATTCTAAACACGTTAAACTAACTTCGTTTATAATCCTTTTCATGCATCAACTAATTAATTGAATCGATGCTAAACATGCTAAATTAACTTCAAATTAATAACTGAGGCATGATTAACTAAATTGGTTCGATTCGAAGCTAAAGGTATTTAATTCATTTCGATGTAAAATCTCAAACATTCAATGGTCACAGGCATTCGAATTAACGCTAAAGGCATATAATTTACTTCGAATTATAAATTCAGGCTTCCGATAGCTACATACATTCGAATTAACGCTAAACATGTATAATTCACTTCGAATTATAAACTTAGGCATTCAATGGCTACATATATTCGAATTAACACCAAACATGTATAATTAACTTCGAATTATAAACCTCAGGCAGCACATTCTAAATTAGGCTATGCTAGTCTAACATGCAACATCGATTCCGCTAAAACGTTTGTGAAATTAGTACTAATTTAGGAGGCGAGGAACACCCACCTGACTCAGCCTAAATTCAACCCTAGTAGCAGCAATTGCACGCCCAAACTCATGTCCACGTTGCTGGATCGAAACCGTGGCCCGTGTGCTTCCCAAAATCGAACCCTAGCTCTCGAAATCAAGCCCTTCTGCGTGTGGTTTGAAGTGAAATTGGTCCCTCAATCTATAGAAGAGGTCGTTTGGAGGCGTTTGGCCGATTTCCGGCACGTGGGTGGCGTTTTCAGGCCACCAAAACGTGGCTCTGTTTCGCGGTGAGAAGCGGAGGAAAGGGGCTGGTGGAGGACGCGTGTGGGGGACCGGTGGTCCCTTTCTCTCGCCGGTGACGCGTGCTGGCCGGCGGCAACGCCAGATGGCCGGTCGCCGGTGAGAGAGAGAGAGATTCTAGAGAGAGAGAGCTGCGGTAGAGAGAGAGCGAGAGCAGAGAGCGAGGAGGAGGGGGGGTCGGGGTCTCGGGCTTCTCAGGCCCGGCGTGCCCCCCCTTCCCTTTTTGTTTTATTTTTCTTTTTTTTTTTGGCTCAATTAACAACATTCTATTGAATCCCGATCCCGTACTTGCTAATGGTTAGGCTTAACCCGAATCGAAACGACCTTCAATCAACATTTCAGTTTAAACTTTGGGATTCAACCAAGTAAAACGAAAAACGATTTTAAAAACTCGGTTTAGCGTTGATTCGATAATTTTGTAAATAAGTAACATCGATAGTAACATTAATCAAATAATCGTTCTTTTTAATGAATTTAATTGTTAAAAACTCACACAGTTACTAAAGATACGAATTTATAACGTAAAAGCAAGACAGGCAACTTAACGTAAAAATAACGAAGGTGGGTCTTACATTCTTCCCCCCTTAAAAGAATTTCGTCCTCGAAATTCCAATCCAAGTTCGATTTTTCTTAAAATGAACGCGAAATCAAAAGAAAATGTCTTATGGTATCCAGTCTCCTCCTCGCCAATCCTCTTCAAGCGTCTACTCGCTCTATTTAGGCGCCGAGGGCAAATCGCATTGAAGAGGGGCAACTGAGTTGGCGTGGAAAACCATATCATGGGATAATAGAACTTGTGGGGTACAAGTAATGAGAGATCGTACAAGCAATGGTTCGCATAGGTTAAACCACTTAATCAATCCAGCCATTACGCAACTAAAGTTCATGATAAGCAACTCCAATGACGTGTATTTACTATATCATTCACTCATAAAACGTACGGCTGATCATCAATCAATTAGCATGGGTAAGAACTACGGTGTTAATGGTCTTATAGGTATGTGTTGAGGGTCTACAAGGTACACCTATCCCATAGGTAATCATATGGGTCTCACTGTAGTTCGCTTACCTTAGTGGAGATCATTACTATGTACAATTCTAAAGTCTGCTAGGTTCTTCCTCCCTTTTGCTTTCTAGGTGTATTAGGGTTCGTCCAAGCCAAAACATCATCACTCCAATCAAACATAAGAGGCATAGACCTTAGTTCGAATAGAAGGTGAGTGACTCCCTTACAATCATGATTATTCTAGCATGCCATTCAATGATGCATTCAGAGATAAACATTTCAAAGCAAAGGTTACAATCGCGCAATCACACTAGGGTATATGTGCACAATCAGCAATTAACCACAACATAAGGACTATACGCTATGCAGGGATTAGCTAACTATGACTACACGAAGCAACAACTCATGTAGGTTGAATTCTTTGGCCAATTAAGTGACATACCCAATAGGAATCAAGTCGAAGAAGCACCACATAGCTTACTTACTTTACCGTCAGTTAATAAACATACAGTTGGCCCTACATATCATTCTAAGCGACTATATAAGCTTTCAAGGTCCGTACGTTGTGCAATATGCCATGGTTTCAAGTTCACAACTAATGTCACATAAGGGGTCATTTAGAAGGGCATACAGGATTGCATTTCTCATTTGCAAACTAAGGTCAAGGTATGTCTTGAAACTTGTCAAAATTATTAAAAATTAGCCATCACCGACTAACAGGCGTAAGAACGAATCTAAGCGTCAATAACACGTATGGGATATCACTTAGGGCACAATCAACAGGACTCTGCCACAATCACACATATTGGCATGCACACACACGAAGCTGTCACTTGGCCTTCTTAACAATCAAACATTCACGTAAAAAGGTTTTATTGACAAAAAGAAGCTTTTAGTCAAGAGGGGTAATTCTTAGTCGCTTATAACTTGTCATTTACACATCAAGCAACATATGCATCTTGGCAGACAAGCATTCAAAATGTTTAGTTGCGCATAGAAACTTACAACAGTAGCAAAGACTCGAGTGTGATTATAAAGCAAACGCAAGCTTTCAAATGCGGCATTAAAACCTAACCACATAATTAGAAGGGTCTTTCAATGCGAAGCAAACATCTTAATTCACTATTTAGAAAACTCTCAACATTCAAAATCTCTAGGTTTTCAAACGAGAAATAGTCCATCTGCCTCTAGCCTATCCCTACCAACCATTAAGTACGTCTACTCACTCTATTACGGGGCCTGAGGAGCAAATCGTACTTCGGGGGCAAAGATGGGCTTAGAGTTAAGACTTTCCAATCATTCAATTTCAAACCGTCAAGGCGTATAAGCAAATAAACAAACAACCTTCGATTGGACTAATACTTAACTCATTCATGAGAAAACAAGTTACTCGGCTTACACCCTTAACAATTGGTTCGTTCACTCGATTAGTGAGCTCACTCGAGCAGTACCTAGCTAGCTGAATACGCCAAGATTCACATTCAATGCACAATTGTAGACCCAGTAGGCATATATCACATCATTATGAACGCATTCCTATTGGACTATATGAATGCAAGACTCAGGTCGCGGCCTATGGTCGCAGGACCTTCGCTCTGATACCATCAATGTAACACCCCCAGCCCCTAGGCCAGAAGCATTATGCTTTCCTAACTTCTTACTTAATTCCTGGGATGAAACGGGCAGAATTTCCCCTAAAAACTGACCGTTTCCAGGCTAAAAGCCTTACAATAAGTCCCTGTAAATCAACGGAAGCGCAAAACATTTAAAACATAGCTCAACGGCCACACGCCAGAATTCATAACTCAACGAGCCACTCGCTCGGAGTACACCAACCAGGTTGATTCACGAATAAAGAAGAAATGGACGATACAACTCAACGGTTAACAAAACCGGAGTATTAAGATTTACATCCCAAAACATAGCTAAATTAAACCAAGAAGACATCTAACTAACTTGATGGTTGGCTCAAACGGCCGTACAGAGCGACCTGTATATCATATGCATTACATGAACTAGAATAATCGTTTACAGACCTTTATAAACTAAGAGTACATTACATGACTTCATTAAACACGTAAGATCCCTTCAAATGAGCACATGCGACACCTTGTAAGCAACAATAGGTTCCTTCTGGACTTATCTGACTCAACTTCTTCCTGTCAGAAGGAAAACCTGGGGAAAAGGGGAAAGAGTAGCGGGATGAGCAACCACACGCTCAGTAAGTGTCCCCCAACCCCCTTAAAACCAAAACCGTTGCAGGCAATACTATCTTTACTAGTCACATATCACGTTTCCATACTTTACTATCATAATAGATATTCATAGAACCTTTATGGGAGGATCACTAAACATAAACTTCACTTCGACCACTCAGTCATATTTCTAGGTTCCTCAACGACGGAATTCTTTACTAGCAAGCAGTTAGGCACGTGAGTAAGCATCGAAGGCTAAGTATAAGGATCTTTTCTTTTCATAAAATAACTTCCTAACACTCCATTTAAATTACACATGAACCCTCAATCATATGATGTGTATTTAAGGTTATCCCTTTTCATATTCACACTTTTCTTGATATTTCATTCATATAATATACAGATCACACACATAAACACATATCAAGTATTTAAGTACCTTTAAACATCAGATTAAGCCATATGACACCCTCGCATGCTATTCGCATATCAACGTTCATTCTTTTAAGAAGAGACGCCTTCATTCATAGAATTTTTAACGTGCTATAACTTTCTTTCTCATCTCATACACTTTAAATCAGACAGGTTTGAAATGGATAAGGATGATGCCACATAAGATTAGAATCCCGTTCAACCATATTTAAGAATCATTCATAATGCATCCATTGAAAACTTTCCTTTAATACATAGGCTAAGAATCCACATTCAAACATGTTTGAAGATCATTTCATAACTCATTCATTGAAAGCTTTCTTTCTTTCGTTGAAAACGTTTTCTTAGTCTTCAAAGGAAGCTCCATTTCTTTTGGTCGCGTAATGACCCTTTTAAGCTTTCCATACATCATTCCATATAGCCTTTTGGGCTCATAAAAAGAACTTCCTTTCCTTTTTAATTGTTTAAAAATGGTAAAGAGCCAATTGCTTTTCTTAACTTA